>PVKC010017563.1:0-20126 GCA_004027635.1 Crocidura indochinensis | reverse complement strand
GTCCTGCATCTCCTACAGCTGTGCTCACACTGCTTCTTTAGAGGACTAGCTCTCCCCTCGACAGCAGCGTGGAAAGAAATGCTGCCAGTTATGCATATAATTTATGCTTCATAATGAGAAGAATCAGTAAGGCAGCAGAGTGCAGTGGTTCCACTCGGTGGTTATATATGATTATCCCTGCACCAGTCATTCTTCAGTAGTGTTAGTTTAGGCAATTTACTAAACATATAAAAGCTGATTTCCCTCGTCTGTAAAATGGGGTTATCAAAATATTTCTCATAGGCATTATTGTGTAATGTTATTTTAATAATATCCAGACAATTTTTAAAGTTTTTTTTAAAATGATGTAAAGAATTTGTATCAGTATTTGTTACTCATTAGTGAATAACATGTTAAAATTTAAAGCTCACTAAATTTCTGATCAGGTATAGGCTGTTATGTATAAAGGAATTGGAAATGGGGAACAGCAGCCTCAAGATGGGTTTTTATGATTGGACTAATATGTAGAGAGTAGCGTGCTTGCCTTGTATGTGGTAGACCAAATTTCAATCACTCAGATCCCATTTGTCCCCATTCTTCCTCATCCTGAATACACCAGGAGTGGTCTCTAAGCATAGAGCTAAGAATAATTCTTGAACACCACTGGGTCTGACCCCAAATGCCCAAATAATTTAATTTTTTAAACAAAAGAAAGGACCCACCTCCTCTCTATCCAATAACCTTGATCACTCTGGGAAATGCCTGGGAAATATAAGACTGATGAGAGTCTCCTGCAAAGTAAAAACCTAATGGCTCACCAACCCCATGAGGCAGTTATCAAACTAGGTTTGGGTTCCACTTGTTCTACCAGGCATGGGAGATTATTCCTGCCACCCAATATCTCAGGGAGTAGTGATCTCAGGCTGGAAGAGGAATAGCTCTTTGCAAACAAAGAAAGTGAGACCTTGATCTTTCCCAGGCTTTCTGATGAATCACCTTCCCTTACAGTTAAAAATTTCAGGTGGCGATGGATAGTGAAGTAAAACAACACTAATTTTGGAAATAAAAAAACAGGAAGGAGAAAGGTTGATAGTAACAGAATATGGGCTTCTCCAGAGTGGGAAAAAGTGATGTGCACATCCCAAACAGGTATGTGAAACAATTTCTTTAACATGGGGGAGAGTTTGGGGTAGTAGAAGGTCTTTTGATGTTCTTTATTTGGCCTTTTTCCTGCCATGGAGAATCTCTATACTAGTGGTTCCAGCCTCCTCTTTTCTCAGGAAGCATCATTATACCTAGCCTGGAATTCTGCTTCTCAATGGTTTTCCTAACTTTTGAGAAAAATTCAAAGGACATTATGCCTTTGGCCTGATTTTAGGTTCCAGACAATGAGGAAAACACTGGGGAAACCAATATATTCTACTGTATAGGGGGAAAACCAATATACATTACTGGTGTCATCATGATCTTCTGTGACAAAATATGTCACAGAAATATTGGAACACTATTCACTTCCCTGGTAATGTCTCTTTTCATTCCTCTGCTGTCTTCATTTCTTAGCAAATGAATATACCATATCTGTATTCTCTGTGGTGATATGGGTTCCTTCATTATTGATCTTATTCAAGTAAAACTCTTTTAGACAACTGGAAAATGTTTACAACCTTTGCTCAAAATGTAGTCTTCAATTGCTTTTAAATTACTTCTTTGATAAATAGAAGAGTAGATAACTAAGATTTTTGCAGAGAAATGTGCCAATTCTAATCCATTAAAAGAAGCTAAAGCTTTATTGAAACAATTCCTTAAAGACCAAAAGTGAAATATTTGTTAAATTGCTATCATTACTATTAATTTTGATCTCATTTTGACATATAGCATGGGGGGATATGGGATTTGACTTTATTGATGGGGGTCGTGGTAATTTACTTCTTTCAGAGCTTTTTCATAATCAATGATTTTAGAATTTGGGAGCTTACATCTTCTTCTATAAGCCTATAAATCTAATCTATGTGTTTACCCATTGAACATTTAAATGCAATTAATTTAGCAAGAATTCCATGCCCTTTGATTTCAACAACTATTTATTTGTTTGTATTTCCAGTTGGAGTTCTAGTGTATCATATTGAATATTGATAAAGTCACTTGGGTGATTGACATGAGCCTGCTGCAACTAGCTCAGCTCAGACTCAATACTGTTTACCTCTAGATCATTCATCACTGTGCACAGAACATAGACATCTGAGATTATTTTGTTTCTCTTTTTTTTGAGTCCTAGAACTCTGTTTAAATGTTTAAAATAAGGAAAATGTGAAAATGATCAGACTCTCCTTCCAGAAATCTAGATGTTATTTATTTTTTTTGGGGGGGGGCACACCCGGTGATGCTCAGGAGTTACTCCTGGCTATTCGCTCAGAAGTCGCTCCTGGCAGGCACGGGGGACCATATGGGGAACCGGGGGATTGAGCCGCGGTTCGTCCTAGGTTAGCGCAGGCACCTTACCTCCAGCACCACCGCCCGGCCCCCCTGGATGTTTATTTCTAAAATTACTCATCAGTCGAATGGAAAGAAAATATTATGGAAATGATTAAATAATAAAAATAAATATTATTTTAGATTTGAAAGCTAATGTGAATGTAATGTCAAAAGAAGAGAAAGTATAAAAATCACACAAAAACTAATCCATGAATAATCTCCAAATAGTTATTGTACCCAAACATTTGATTTCACATAAATACTTATGTAGACTATTGTATTTGAGGAAAATATAAATAAAATAATTGTTAAATCTAAAACATATTTTATTTCTTCTTTTAGATTTTCACCTTTTTTATTGAAACCATAGTGATTTACAAAGTTCTTAAAGTTGGGTTTTTGACATACAATATTTCAGGTCTAATTTCACCACCAGTGTTCCCAGAGTGCATCCTATGTCACCACACTGCCCAACAAACTACCTGGATGACAGGCCCAATTTAAGATTTGATTGATGAAGTTTGGGTCTCATTATTTCATTGCTAACTCTGGCTTAATATTTAGTTCTGTCCTTTCTTTTTTTTTTTTTTTTGGTTTTTGGGCCACACCCAGTGACTCTCAGGGGTTACTCCTGGCTATGCGCTCAGAAGTCGCCCCTGGCCTGGGGGACCATATGGGGCACGGGGGAATCGAACCAAGGTCCGTCCAAGGCTAGCGCGGTAAGGCAGGCACCTTACTTACCTCCAGCGCCACCGCCCGGCCCCTAGTTCTGTCCTTTCTAAGTACTACAAATGCACCAAAACCTATAAGACTCTACCATCATAGTTTCATATTTGTGTTACCACTTTTCCACTCAAATTTTTTCCTCTTCCTTGCTATACTTACGGGCCAATAGTGTTCTAGATGTGTCCCATTTAAACCATTGCATTTTTTGTGAAGTTATTCTAAATACTACATATAAGTGATATCCCTCTATCTATCTTCCTTCTGGCTTATTGCATTTAAGATAAGATATACCAGTTCCACCATGTTGTAGTCCATTGCATGATCGTATCATTTCTACAGCTATGTAATATTTCATTGTATATATGCACCACATCTTCATGATCCACTCATCTACATTTTACTTCATTTTTAAACAAAACATTCTTGAGCTTAAATGCTCACCTCCAACATTGGATTTATGTAGTCACCTTATTGAATCTTTAGTGGAAAAATTTACTGGATGCCAGTGATATTAATATATATTATGTCATGTCTATTGTTTCAGCTTCACCTGGTAACATGAAAGTTTATATGTGTGCAATTAATGCTAACCTCATCACGTAAAATCCACATTATGTTCCAAATTAAAAATTGCAAGCACCTTAGGACTCGAGTGAGTACAGCAAAAAAGGACATTTGCTTTGCACATGGCCTACCTGGGTTCAATCTACACAACCCCATATGATATTTTGAACAACACCAAAAGTGATCCTTGAGCACAGAACCTGTTGCAATCCACGAACATTGCCAGGTGTGGCTCAAAACCAAGAGAAGATGAAAGAAGAAAAGAAAAAGAATGAAAGAAAGAAGGAAAGAAAGAGATAAAGAGGAAGAGAAAGAAAAAAGAAAGAAAGAAGGAAGTAAACAAGAAAGAAAGAGAAAGAAAGAAAGAGAGAAAGAAAGAAAGAAAGAAAGAAAGAAGAAAGAAAGGAAAGAGAAAGAAAAAAGAAAGAAAAAGAAAGGAGAAAGAAAGAAGGAAAAAAGAAAAAGGAGAGAAAGGAGAAAGAAAGAAGGAAAGAAAAAAAGAGAAAGAAATGAAAGAAAGAAAGAAAAATGAAGGAGAGAAAAAAAGAAAGAAAAAGACTAATGTCTATTAACTGTGAGGTTATGGAAGTAATTGGGAAATCCCACAATAAGCAGAACAAAAAAGTCTTTAAGGTAGACTCCAAGACAACTGCCCTACCTACTACACTATTGCTCTGACCCAAGGAGAATTATTTTTTTCTGTAGGTTAGCAAATGTAATTTGCAGGAAGGTTGAGTCATATTTTCCTGGCTTAGAGTAATTTAGAGTGGCTCTTGACTCTGCTCAAGGAAAAATCCTGGCTGTTTGTGGAACCAAGAGTGCAACAAAAAATTGAACTGGGGTTGGCTGCATTTAAGAAAAATGCCTTATTTTCTTATTATTAAGACACCTAAGATACTATTGATAAAACATGTTACTAAATTCACAGCCTCTTGAGAGAAATCAAGTCTCCATCTCTTCCACAGAAAGTAAAACTGGGAGATTTTCCATCTACTTATAGATTTGTTGAGTCCTCAGCAATATCTAGATAATAGTAGCATAAAAAGAAATGTCCCCTTTATTAATAAAATATTTAACATGAATATCAGTGTTGTTCTCCATTTATCTTTCACTGTTCTGTGAGCCAATTCAAGTGAAACTTCGTTATGAATCAATCACATCAGCTTTACAAAGTTGACTAGATGCTAAAAATAGATTACACTGTGATTGAATTATGCTCTGTTAATGAGTGAAATATGCCTTGTCTAATTGCATCATTTTAAATTTATCTATTTTTACATCTATATTAAATTAGACTAAAATAACAAAAGTGTTTTTGAATTAAGAATATATAATCCCTGTGAAAGCCATGCATCTATGAAAGTTTATATCCAAGACAATTTATCTATTAAAATTTTCTGGTAATATTAAAAACCCTTTATTAATTTTCATTGAAGGTATTTGAACATGTAAAACTGTTTGAATAGCCAGAACAGAATTTCTTTTCAAGTGTTTGTGATTATTTTGCTTGTTCAACAATGCTCTGAAGGGGTTTTAGTGGAATGCCAGAACCATTTGGGAAATCTCAGGGGAAGCCTCACTCTCCAGAGATTTTCCGGTTGCTTTTCACTTCAAAACAGGCAGTCTCAGCATGTGGACACTGAGCCAAACTTCTCTAGTTTCTTCTTTCATATGCTTTAGTCTTTAGCTTGGTATGTCAGAACATGGTGAGGTGATATTTACTGACTTACTGGGAACTAAAGACAGTTCAGAACTGTTCATCGACTAGTCTCATAGCACATTGGATAAACATCTCTGCCCAAGCTCTTTCATATTTGCCCTCTGTTCCTTGAACCCAAGGAGTGAATCTGCCAAATCATATGGTAATCATGTTTAACTTTTACAGGAAACATCAAATTGCTTTTCAAAGAAGTAGGAAATTTTTACATTACCAGCATCATATGATATTTTTGTAATGTATCCACATTCTAGGCATCCTTATATTTTCTTATTAGCTCTTAGTATTATTAAAACATTCTTATTATGATGCAGTAGGTAGGAAATCTTATCTCTTTGTGACTTCTCTTTAAATTCTAATTGCTAACAGCATCCTTTCCTTGAGGAAAAGATGTTAGCTTTAATGCAATCCTGGTTAGCTATTTGTGTGATCTTTATAAGTATTTTATTCAAATCCCTTGTTCATTTCCAGATTTGATTTCATTTTGATGTGGAAGTAAAGAAAGTTATTTATATTTTATTGATATAATGGCTTATCGGGGATACAAGTTTCAAAATTTTCTTCCATTTTGTGACTCATTTTTTCACTTATCTTTAAAGATAATATCTTTCCTATGATTTTGGTAACATTTAAATCTTCAAATCCAAGATAATTACTGATACTTTATTTTATTATGAGTGTCTATGATTTTGCATCCATTTTTAGGCCTTTAGTAGATATCATAGTCCTCTGATGTAGAGGTAATGCTTAAACTTTTACATTTTTATGAAAATAGAATATTAGCAGTGTAATAATTACCCAGCTTTTCAAGATTATTTAATATATGTGCACCTACTAGCTTCATATAGCAAATGTTTTGTTTTGAATCAGATCCTTTATATCAATAAATCCATCAATTACAATATTCTTGTCAACACTTTGAGGAACATAAGATAAGCCTCTCTTTTTCAAGGAAGTGGTTTTAATAAAGGTAAAAAAAATCTTTTCTTGGTGTATGGGTCACACCATACGGCGCTCAGGGATCACTTCTGACTCTGCACTCGAAATTTGTTCCTGGCAGGTTCGGGTGACCATATGGGATACCGGGATTCGAACCACTGTCCTTCCAGGACTGGCTGATTGCAAGGCAAACACCAAATTACTGTACTATGTCTCTGGCCTCCAGAAATGTATTTTGATCTTGTAAAACTGAAGGTGATATTTTTTGTAAAAATATGAAAAAAGCTCTTTGTTTTTTGACCGCAAATTTTTAGTGAATTTTTTGAGTTATGTACTATCTTATTTCCAAAAACTGAATTTATTTCTGATATACACTTCTGTTATAACCTGCACATAACATTAAACATCTAATATACAGTCAGTTCATAATTTTATAGGATCCTTGTAGCCTTTTCAAATAAAATCAAACAACTTTGGAGTAACGAAACAAAGTTCTGTTTTCTTGCAAGTAATTTAGTGATTCATATTATGGAATAGAAAAGTCCTCATTATTGTTTTTCAGTTTTAAAATATGATGATCTAATAAATCATTATATATATTACATATATATCAAACAAAGCATTATGTATGTCTATACATGTGCATGTGCAATGGACAGACATTCACATTCAGGAATCAAATCCAGACGCTTACCTATGGTCTTCTACTTTATGTCCAAGATATTTTAACATAGATACTCAACTTATTAACATATCCTCAAAAACGATTTCTTCTTCAATCTTGGATGACTTGAGAAATTTTGAAATGATCAAAAATTAGGAAAGCTTCAAGATCAGTGTTAGGTCAGTCATACACACTTTAATATTGTTGTGTGCAAAGAATACCCAGAATTTAAAACCATTTAACATTCTCTTCCTCAAAAGCTATAGCATTTGCCAACATTTATAGCTGTACTGTCTGTCATGAATACAAAAAGAGAAATTGTCTATATCTGGACATGACTCAATTCTTTGTCTTAGTTTTTCTGAAATTTCTTTATAATTGTAACAAAAGTCAAATACACAATTTGTAGCTTTGTTTGGAAAATCAAAGTATCAAATAGAGGGGAGGTGATGGTACATATTTTGTCTGTTGAATAAAATGAGAGGCACTTAAGATAAAACACCTATGACAGAATGCTAGAATACTGCATACAATCCCATGTAAGAGCTCATGCTTCTCCTGGGAAGACTCTCCTCTTTACCCAAGGACAATCCAATCACAGCTTGTGACACAAGAAGTGTATATTTACAAACTTTCAAAGATTAATTGATGGAACAATAAAATAGTTTATTCAAGTGGCAGGCCAAGTTAATATAGCACTAATTATCCTACTAGGTGAAGAAAACAACCAAATACTTTAGAACACCTTACCTGTTTTACACCAGGCTCATTAGGTTTTATGTCTATGTGTATTTTCAGCTGTTTTCCACTATTCCCACAAACAAATAACTTTCTCATGTTGGGTAACACATTATATTTGTTCATCTCCCTCTTCAATTCATGTGTATGTGGTAGCCTTTTGTCTTACCACGGTAGACAAATCTTATTAGAGATACTTGTGCCTTACTGGCATATGTTTTGTAATTATCCTCATTTTTCTTATCAGAACACTTAGAAAGCTTAATCAAAATATTCACCATATGAAAAACTAAATAGAGCTATCTGAATACAAATCATAGCAGCTAATTCTCAGTCAATGCCAAAGACCTGTTAGCATCATGATTTCAATTCACATATTTTTCACACTCATCAATCCATCAGAGTGAAGCAAGAATGTAGAATACAAAACAGAGGCTTGAGTTTTAGGCTTCTCAGCATCCATGGTCAAGTGTAAGAATAGCGTTGGTTGCTATGGAAGAAGGAAAATAATTTTTAATATCTTTGACACAAAACTTATTTTCATTATTACATTTGGCTTATAGCTAAGGTTTTATGATTTTCTCCAAGTTTCCTGCACCTATTCTCAAACACAATTTGTCTTTGAAAACTTTTTTTGACTTTGTGACTTTCCTTTTGTGACAAGGAAAATTTTTTTCAAACTCAGGCTTTCAGTGGTATAATGTGACTGACTCTGAGCATACTAGGACAGATATGAGCCTACTTTTAAATAAGGAAAAATATTGCATACTACCAATTCTACACCCCATACACATTTGTCTAACTAGACCTATAGAATGTATTATTTTACTGTCTGGTACTGAACTCACTTCATCAAAAGTGCAATGCATGGTGCTCATTTGCCAGGCCATGTTGTCTACTATAGGACACATTCTATTTACCCACTTCAATGACTTTGACAATTTGATTATATAGGCAGAATATAGATATATTTGATATTATATTTTTGTTCATACTTAAGCCATATATTAGTTTAGGACTGCCATTGAACTAAAGTGTGCTAGTCTCACGGTATCTACTTAGCAGTGCTCTCCCACCAGCTAGGAATAATGGGATATTGATTATCTGCTTAATTTTATATCTGCCTAATCTTTTTACCAGACTACTAGTTTCAAATTTGTAATTTGTAAGTATTTTCTTAGAAGTCAATTAAAATCAAAATACTAGTCTTTTCATTCCATCATTTACCTAATTTTCTAAGAAAACATTGATAGAAGCACTTGACTGTACCTGTCAATCAATGAGTTTTTATTTCCACCATTTCCTCTGTAGCTATTAGTTGTCTTTTATGTAATAGATGTTTCCCCTTATCTAACAGTATTTATTTCTTGTTTATATAATTATGAAGCAATATTATCGTTTTGAATAATGCTTTACTTTTTATTACAGCATTACTTATTTCAAGGCAGAAAGTTTCCCAAATGTAGTATATGACATCCTTCTTTTGATCTATCATTTTTGTAGGGACTAATATTTTAATTAGTAAGATATTCCAAGATCAAGTTATATTTTTTCTGATTCATCCAGAAACTAGCCATTTCTCTTACAAGTTATAGAATCATTCAGTGAAAAATGACCTGTATGAAACATAAGCCTGAGGATCCATTAAGCTTATTAATTACAGTGTGATTATTTTTACATAAACTCAGTGTAAATATATTTAAGTTTGTATATAAATATACATTATACTTATATGTTTATATAAATATGTTAGTATATATAAATACTTCTCTTTAACTTGTTATGTTTATATTTATAATACATTTATTAAAATTAAAACAATAAATCATTGATATTTTCAATTTTAGTTTATCTTCTAAGAGTTTTTTTTCTTGTGTGTCAACATAATATATTTGTAATCCTCAAACATGGAAATATCAAACTTTCATTGCCATCAATTTATTGACATATTAGCTCAGTCCCTTCCCTAACACTTTGGCTCTTATATGTCCTTTTACTTCTACATACTTTCTCCATATATGCTGCCTTGGTTCCACATTCTCAGACTTAGGGGTTCAAAATTCCTTTGCAAGATACTCAAATGCCCCATGAGATATTTTTGAAAATTTATACCTATTTTGATTATCTTTATTTATTAAATTAATCTATGCTGTTTATTTTGTTCTGGGAAGGAAAATAATGCTCCCAAGAAACAATCAGGCTATATTATTCAGAATTATTTACATTATGCCTGATATTCAGTGAATAATCAAAGTAATGGTTTTGCTTATTATGCATTCTTTACTACCTGTGATGAATTGTATTATTTACTTACTTATTCATTCATTTTTCATGAAAGATGTTTTTTCCCTTCAAATTGAGAGATAACTGGAAAGTCATAGAACTAATCTTTTAAAGAGTCATATTTTATAGTTTCCTCTGGTACTTTAATCAAAGAAAAAGTATTTCTCTCTTAGACCTAGAAAAATTAAATAGAAACTAATAAAAAGCTTACCTAAAAGTTTTTCTAACCTTCTCAGTACTTGACCACTAAATAATAAAAAGTAACCTTATTTTTTAAAGAATACATATTATAACTATTTAAGTCACTTTCTCATATTGAAAGATATAAGGACAACTAAAGGTCATTATTTGTAGAATTGTGTGTTATGTCTATAATATATATGAATTTTCAATATTATAAGTATAAGTTATAAGTAGAAAATTTTAAAAAATCCATAATGAATGTAGGTACTTAGAATTATGTAAGAAAATTTTCATAGTATATTATTGCCATAAATATACCTATCATTAAGTTATTATACTTTACATTAAAAAGAAAATGAAAACAATTGTAGCTGATTCAATTTATTATAAAGAATGACCTTATAGGTCTTATAGAAAATGCTTTTAAAGTTATTAGAAATATGTCTTTTTCCAACTTAAGTGTTATTTATATTACTTTTGTAATTTGTAACATTATTTATAATACTATTGATTTAATAACGGATTAATCAGCATCTTTAAATATAATTAAGGATTAGTATAACAAAATTTCTGTCTGATTATAAAGTATTTTAAATGAAAGCTTTAAATGTTACATCTATATGGAATCTATCACTTTTTTCTCAATTCTCAACTAAAACAAACTAACATCATTTGTGATAGTTTTTATTCATATCAGAAAGGTTAGAGACACTATTTTCCTGTTATCATTTTAACAATTACCTGTTTTGCTTCATTAACGTCTTCCTGGACTTCCTGTGAAAATTGTCTTCTTAGCCTAAAACTTTTGAGTCAGTTCACACCAAGGAGAATTCATTAAATCATCTGGCCTACACTTTGCCAGTATTGAAAACGTTTGTATAATCTATAATTATTTACCATCATTATAGGTTGTTATTAATTTTTTTGGGTTTTTTTTTTGGGGGGGACAAACCCATTTGATACTCAGGGGTTACTCCTGGCTAAGCTCTCAGAAATTGCCCCACCATATGGGACGCTGCAGCCCTTCCTTGGCTAGCTCCACCTCACCAGCCCCATTATAGGTTATTTTGTTTAACATTTAGTCAACTTAAGATACATGGCTTTTGGGACCGGGCAGTGGCGCTAGAAGTAATGTGCCTGCCTTTCCTGCGCTAGCCTTGGATGGACCGCGGTTCGATCTCCCAGTGTCCCATATGATCCCCCAAGCCAGGAGCAACTTCTGAGCACATAGTCAGGAGTAACCCCTGAGCGTCACCGGGTGTGGCCCAAAAACCAAAAAAAAAAAATACATGGCTTTTATTATTAAAACCAAATATGGAATCAAGTTAAACTTATATACAAAATTCATTATAATTATTATATTGAATGTTAAATTTCATTAACATTTTAATTTTTTCTATAAAATAAATCTTTTTAATTTTCTATATGTAATATAGTACAGTTTCTATAAATATTATATTGTGTTAATGTATATCTATCAACTTGATTCACTATAGATAGCATAGTTGTTTGTTTTAAAATGTATTGCACTAGATACTAGAAGCCAACACATACCCTATATTTTTCCTTCTTAATTCACTCATGCTTAATTTCAATCACCATATCTTGCCATATCTGAAGATCCTCTCTGGTAGTGAAAATCTTCATTGCTTCCATGGATAATTGAGTTTGGAAAAATAATGCTTCTAAAAACAGTTCTCCATCAATGGCTTATGAATAATCTATATTGATGCTTCATCATTCTCACCAATTGGCTCATATGATTTATATTTTCCCTCAGAATGAAACTTATACCCAATTGCAACTTGCTTGATAACAGACTTTTCAGTAACATTACTTTCTCCATATCCTTTGCCGTTTTCCACTACTCTTTTATTTTTCTCTTTTAAATCAACAATTTCTACTTACATATTTGTATCTGAGTTTGTAACAAAACTAAGACAAAGTCATCTGTTCTATCAACCAGCATTTCTAGATAACCTACTATATAAATAAATTCAATATGTATTTCCTTTTTCTTGATGTTCATATTCAATTGGAAGACTTCAAAAATGAAAAACCTTTGACCCTGAGAGATGGTACAGCATGAAGTTCACTTGCTGTTCATGTGTTTCGCCCAGGCTTGATCCCTAGCACCTCATATGGTCCCCTGAGCCCCTTCAGTAAACCTTGGGCACAGTGCTAGGAGTAAGCTCTAACCACATTCAGGAATGACCTCAAATTAAAACAAAGACAAAAATATTCTAAAAATTGGATTATATAAAATTTTCTTTAGTATTACAGATAATGTTAAGCCATACAAGGTGGATAAGGAAAGAATTAGTGTGTTTGGAAT
This sequence comes from Crocidura indochinensis, assembly GCA_004027635.1. Classification (NCBI taxonomy): domain Eukaryota; kingdom Metazoa; phylum Chordata; class Mammalia; order Eulipotyphla; family Soricidae; genus Crocidura; species Crocidura indochinensis. The sequence goes on along the minus strand of PVKC010017563.1, from coordinate 7,526 downwards.
TACTATGGTTGGCAGGCAAACCTCCCTCTTAATAATCATTTGGATGAGAGCTATAAGAGGATGGAAGGAATATTGAGATTGGGTATGTGGATTTGTGAAATAATTCACTTCGAATAATAGGCATATGAAAATTAAATTAGGGAAATGGAATGCTTGCAAAGAATTGTTGAGTGCAATTGCTGCAGTGTGAAATATCCAGTATTGTCCTCTGTGTTTAGGTACCCTTTATTGAATGTTGGGCCACCCGACTTTAGAAGGCTGTCTTAGAGAACTGAAACCTGGTTACTATTGAGTCCTGGAGATGAGGCCTCACATAGAGATATATTTCTCAGATGCGACCCTCTACAAGTATTTTGCTCAGTTGAGATAAGTGAACATATGGGAACAGAAACCTGCTGAGTCATCTTGAAGGGGAAAGGGCAGGAACTTAACATCCCACTGGGCCTGCATGAGAGATTTATGGTTTGTAGTTCTTAGTTTTCCCCTGGGAGTATGGAAAAGTGTTTTATTCATAACAGTGTTACCCCTAATTATTTGATACTCATCAAAGGGAAACATGATTTCATCTCTAATATGCTTAAAATTGTCTTTATCTGTGTATTTAGGTACAAATATATTTGTAAAAAACTCCTATAGAAATGTGGTATTATTTTCACTGGAAAGTAAAAACCCCCATATAACAAGAGTGTAAAAGTCAAACATGTTACACTTTGATTGATGCATTTTAAAGCATAACTGTGTCAAACTTCTTCTATCTACCTGACATCCAATGGAGACCGATTTAAAAATTCCCTCTTTGAACTATAATCCTGTTCTATCCATAAAGAGATAGTATTTTAGATATATAAGCAAACATACAAAAAGTATATTAAGCTTAATATAAGGAAGATATTTTGGGAAGGCATACCCAACTGCACTCAGGGGTTACTGCTGTCTCTGAGCTCAGTCCTGACAAGCTCGGGAGACCATTTGGGATGCTGTGGATGGAACCCAGGCTGGTCCCCTGCAAGGCGAAGGCTCTACTGCTGTGCTTTTTGCTTTGGTCCCTAAAGGAAGATTTTTGAGTGCTAAAGAATTAATCAAAGAAACCTTTAGAGACAGAAGCTGACACCTGAATAGCAAACTCAAGATTAGACAAGCAAGCCTGGACATTAAATTCAAAGTGCAATAGAGAACAGTTCTATAAAACCATATGGTGAAAACTTTATCTTTATTTACTAAGAACTGCCAGAACCCATATTTCAAATATTACATGATGAGAGTTGAGGGTAAATTAAGAAAGAGGTTAGGGTACAATCATGAAAGAACTTGAGTATACAGAGTGGGACAAATTGTATCATTGATTTGCCTTAAAGAAAGATTCCTCCAGCTCCAGGTGAATACCAATAGGAGAGAAGTGGAAAGTTCGGCAATCCAAGAGACTATTGGCTGAAAATGGGGAGCATTCAGAGGGTGCCAACGTGATAGCACAGTGGGTAAGGCATTTGCCTTGCACGCTGCCAACCCGGAATAAATCCCTGGCATTCCATATGGTCTCTTGAGCCTGCCAGGAGTGAGCTCAGAGCCAGCAGTAACCCGAGTGCAGTTGGGTATGCCTTGAGCACAAAGCTGGGATTAATCCTGTGCTGCCAGATACCATTGACCCAAAAAGAGTAACAATCCAGCCATCTACATCAATATTTGCTAAGTGGACTATTTTAGGGTAGAACTAATACTTGCTTTTGTTTGCCTTTTTTTTTCCTGAATAGGGCACAAGAGACCAAATACCAGTCACTGGGGATCCTTTAGTTCCTGAAGGCTCAAAATGTAACATGAAATATACTGCGTGCTTTTCAGAGCATAAGAAGACCCTTCCCTACTTAGTTCTCAAGCTATACTAGTATTTTGTTCCTAGATTGATGCAGATCAAATAGTAATTTAATCATTGAATAGTTTTATATTTCATTTTATTTCATCAGAGATAGTACATTTTAATCGCTAATGTTAGCTACAAAAATACTTCCATTTCTAAGAAGAGAAAAACTAATGTTGTGGAGAAGAATCTCCAAAGCGGTCCTAAGAGGGCCTCCCACAGAACTCAAATCCATCTCCCAGCACCACTGAATTGGGATTTTACAGGTGCAAGCAATACATCCCTTGAGGTATATCTTCCTGGCTCAGAAACAAAAGTAATTTTGTTTAGTAAGAACACCTTGCCACCGTTTTCTTATGTAAACTTGAAAAGTGAACTATATACAATAAGACAGTGTTGTTTAAGGTGAAACACTCAGGATCATTTCATAAATGATAGAACTGGGAAATTAAATCTCTTCAATATTTAATGCCAACACTATAGATACTTGACAATAGGAACAGAAAGTTCAAAAAATGATTCCTTTTACTCTTCTATGTGTACATAAATTTAATGACAGAAGACATCTGTATTTTGGGTTGAATAGTTGATCTAATGAGCCAGTGAAACTATTTTTGGCATCACATTACTTTCAACAGAAATAATTGTAATCAGAGCTGAATTCTGATACTTCCATTAGATGAATATGAATTTGGTAAGCATTAATGTTGAATAAAGGCCACTTGTATTGTTATTTGTTTATAACTTGAATCCAAAAATATAGCAAAATATGCTCAACAAAAATGTAGGCAAATGTTCTTATGAATAACGATTTTAACTTATTTTTAGTATAAAAATATATAGAAATATACAATTGTGTATTGATGATGAAAAATGTTATATAAAATAGATTCACACATTTTCTACATGCATACAATGGAAATTACATAAAAGTTTATGTGTTAAATTTTTTTCTAGACTCATAATAGCAATGATAATATTGTGAACATTATGTATTTATTCTCAATATTTCTGTTTGAAATAATTATATTTTCCAATTTATATATAAATAAAAACCTATAATCTCCATGAAATTCAAAGTCCTCTTTAATGTGTTCACAAGATCTTATATGCGGGGGTGCTCAGCTGGCCAAGGAAAGGCTTTGTTTCAGGGAACACTCCTGGAAGTGCTCTGGGAACCATATGGGATGCTGGGAGTCAAACCCAGAGCTAATGCATACAAGGCAAATGACACAATTGATGTGTGATTGCTGTCAGATGTCATTTTATATAAGTAAACAAATTAAATAATTTACAATTCTAACAAGGTATTTAAACACTATATAGAAACGAAAGGTGAAGTATGCTAGAATCGGAACATTTTTACTGAGGATCCAAAGACTTCTCAAACAAAACCCTTTACAATCCCCAGTAGAGGATCTAGAGAGATAGGATGGGTCTTTAGTCATGGACCAGTAACCAATACAAATCCCCATCCTCTAGCATTGTTAGGCATAACCATATGGCCATAGAGGTCTGACTCCGATACTGGAGGTAATATAGTTTGACTCTAGTGGATCTCCAATACTTGATGGTTCATGTAGGTTATTCCAGCTCTGAACAGAATTATATCATCAGGCCATCAATTAACCTGATAGATAGATAGGCCAAGGATGACAGGAAATAAAATCTAGGTTTCCTTGACACTTCTTGGGAGACTTTCCTTCACAAATCCACAAACCCAACAAACAAAATGTCACTATATGGCAGATAAATGCTACCTATGGGACTTTTGCCCTTAGTATATGAATCATCCTAGAATTATATACAGTGTTACAGGTATAGAATGTAGAAGAAAGTAGAGAATCATTCCTTTGTATTTATTCCTGATAGTTAATCTGCAGGGGCTCAGAAAATATAACTAAGTCATTGCTTACAGAAGAAAATTTGGACATGTCTCTTCTATCCTTAAAAATCTTTAAATTTTGTAATTTAATTTTGTAATTTAATCTTTGTAATCATTCATATCAAATTCCCAATGCCCTCTAAATTTCTTACATGGTCTCTAGACCATTTTGGTCACAAAACAAGCAAGCAAACAAACAAGCAAAACATAAGCCAAACTAAAAAAAGAATTAGCTAGAGATTATTCTGTAATACATTATAAACCTATAGCTCAGAGGTGCTCTGGGAAGCTTTGCCTATTGTCTGGCTTTTGGTCTAACAGGAAAGACAACTTTGGTTAGCTACATTATGCTTATGCCTTCCTGTAAAATTGTTTAGTGATTTAAGTAGCTATAAAATTTCCAAGGAGATCTTTCTTATCTACATAAACCTATAAAATATTTTCTTTTAAATATATGAATTTTATCCCATATCATTTTAGTTCTTTCCTCACCTATTTATTTATTTATTTTTTGGTTTTTGGGCCACACCCAGTGACGCTCAGGGGTTACTCCTGGCTATGCGCTCAGAAGTTGCTCCTGGCTTGGGGGACCATATGGGAAACCGGGGGATCGAACCGCGGTCCGTCCTAGGCTAGCACAGGCAAGGCAGGCACCTTACCTCCAGCGCCACCGCCCGGTCCCCTCCTCACCTATTTATTAATGTTTGGTTTTAAGAGTGGTAGCAAGGTAGATTGATATACCTACATATATAAAACAGTAGCCCCTCTCTGTGAAGCCTGACTAACAAGCCAGTTGTTCTATGCCAAGGATGAAGAATGCAGACTGAGGCCATCATAGCAATCATATAATCTTAGGTGACCTTTAGGCTACATCTGGTACTGATTGGGTGGTAAAGAAGAAAAATCATGTGGAACCAGGGATCAAACAGGATTGGCTGTTTGTGCTTTAACTCCTAATTATATCTCTGGAAAATTATTATTATTTCATTGAGGTGTGAAACTAACTATAGGATAAGAACTGAACTACATATAAAACGTGCTTACAAATTTTAAGTAGTCATTAAATGATCTTCTATGAATAATAAAGAAAATAGAAATAAAAATTTTTTCCAGCTCAAAAGTCAAAAATATCAAAGATCAGAAACTATGACATGGAAATGGAATTCTGAATTATTATGTGTTAGACAGATAGAGATTCTATAATACAACGTCTAAATATATTACTTTAATTTGCTCTCAGTCCTTATGTAATCATGAATCGTATCCTTATTTTATAATATGTGAATGTCTTATTTGGATTCCAGTACAAATAGCTTTCCATATCAGTATTATAACTTGTGCATATTACTGACATTCAATAAATCTTTGTTAAATTGGATTTTATTCGACACATAATTCCAGCTTGTCAAGATCATTTTGTATCCAGAACTTTATGTCTAAATTATATCTAACTTTCTAGTTTCATGTCAAGCATAAAATTGATCAGTATGGTATCATGCTATTGACAGAAATAGTGAATAAGACAAAACTAAGCTAAATCCCTAAGATACCATTTTAGAAATTCTGTATGGAATATAATCATTTTTTAAAATGACATCATGGCTATGAATTTGATACTGTGGTTTATACATTGTATAAATTTGATATTCAATGGTGAAAGATATATGAATAATGTAAAAGATACATGGCTAAATTTTTATATGAAGAAAGTAATATGAAAAGACAGGCACTATATTTTAAAATAGTGACATATATAAGAGAATATTAAAATATTAATTATGTATTACTTTTTTGCTTTGAGTCTTGGACTTACTCCTTGCTCTGCATTCAGGAATTACACTTGGTGCTACTCAGGATCCATATGTGGTGCCAGGGATCAATCATGGCTTGGCAGAATGCTAAACAAGTCAAACAATTAATAAATGTAAACATGATTTATTAAGTAAACAGCAACAGGCATAAAGCTAAATGCTATCAAGGTATCTTCTACCTTTCTCTAAATTTTGTAATAAATTTGCTGGTATTATAACAAATTAGTGAAGGTTAGTTATAATGAAATAAAAGGATCTATATATATGTATCCTTTTATTTCATTATAACTAAGAGACTTTGGTCATATATATGACTTTGGTCATATATATATATATATATATGACCAAACAAACAAAAAAACATCAAATATATTTGATGTTTTTTTTGTTTGTTTGTTTGGTTTTTTTGGGTTATACCTGGAAGTGCTAGGGGCTAGGGGTTACTCTTGGCTGTAGGCTCAGAAATCTACTCTGGCAGGCACAGGGGACCATATGGGATGCTGGAATTAGAACCACCGTCCTTTTGCATGAAAGGCAAACGCCTTACCTCCATGCTATCTCTCTGGCAAGAGGATCTATTTTCAAATTCACAAATAGTTGCATATTTGTAAGTGAAGCAACTGCCTAAGGAGTTTTGCATTACCAATTAGGAAAAGTCAAACATATAAAAATGATTCTGTAATCCCCAAAATTATATTAAAGCACATAATGTTATTTTAAATATAAAAAATCAAATAAACAATATTTTGAAATATCATGAAAATAGTTTTCTATTTTTTTTTGTTTTGGTTTTTGGACTACACCTGCTGTGCTCATGACTGTCTCCTGACTCCACACTCATATATCACTCCTGATGGGGCTCCAAGGGACCATATATGGTTGCAAAGATTGAACTGCTGTGTACTAGGATACCTCTTATTCTTTCTCTCTATTCTTTTATGCTTTAACTTAAAATCAAATATGAAAATTCTTTCTCTATAAATAAATTAAAAATAACTAAGATTTTTGATAAATTTATTTATATATCAAGAATCAATTTAAGTACACTATTAGCAACAGAGTCATAGAATATTATGTATTTATTAATTAAGAAAGCCTCAAAATTAATAAATTAATTAATTTATTAATTAAGAAAGCCTCAAAACCTTTAGTTAACATGTTACTAAGTAAAGAAAAGCAAAGGAAAAGTGATTGTGATTTTATCCAAACCGGCCTATTTTTCAGAGAAAATCTGTAGAGAATTTGTAAGAAATAAAAAGTTCATAATGTTTCAGCAATGTAATCAAATCAACTGAAATTTTCTATAGTAAATCTATTCTACTTGGGATCTGTATACAAAAATACAATAATGTACACTTGGACTATATCATGGAATCTGTTACGTGTTTAGAGAAGGAAACTTGTTTAGTAATGCCCCCAGTCTTAGTTTCTCTATCTCTGTACTTTTGGCATTTTCCCATTGGTCCCCAATGCCCTCCATTTTAGCCCAAAGAATATGGACTATGATTTTGAAGCAGATTGTTTGGAAAACCAACCTCAATGTTAATTGTATAGATGCATTTTATAACATGATTTTTGTTTCTCTCAAGCAGCCTTTATTTAAAAATTTATTTTGACCAAAACAACGGTCTAGTGTTTATGGGTCCTATTTTCACCTTATGAAGTTGTATATGCCTCTCCTATAATTGTTCTTATTGTTCTTTTGTTTTGTTTTTGTTTTGTTTTGGTATTTACACCTCTCATTTGAATAAATCCAAATGAGAATCGGAAAATAACATGAGCATGGACTATAATTGAATCAGCTAGATGTGATAACCTCGAAGCTTTTTCATAAATATACCTTAGCATCCAGCAAGAGCATCAAAAATAACTTACAATATAGCTACTCACAATGCATATGGATATCATTGTTTTATTTTATTACAATTTTTCTTTCTTTCTTTCTTTCTTTCTTTCTTTCTTTCTTTCTTTCTTTCTT
>PVKC010017562.1:0-20146 GCA_004027635.1 Crocidura indochinensis | reverse complement strand
TGTGTGTGAGTGTGAGTGTGAGTGAGTGATAGCCAGCTGGCTCTGTTCTCACAAATCGCCTCTGGCAAGCTCAGGGGACCATATAGATGCCAGAAATCAAACCACTGCTGGTCCTGGGTCGATCGACATACAAGGCAAATGCCCTATTACTGTGCTATTTCTCTGGCCCCTGCCAGGAGTGATTTTTGAGCACAAAGCTAGGAGTAACCCGTGATGCCTGTTGTGGCCCAAAAACAAAAAACAAGAGTATTAATACCAACCCATTCTGCTTCCTTTTGAAGGAGAGGGAGCACAACCTGAGCTGCTTGGGGTTACTTCCTAGCTCTGCACTCAGAAATCACAGTTGGGCTTGACACCTTATGGAATAGCAGGGATTGAACCCGGGTCGACCACGTGAAGGAAAAACACCTACCCACTGTTCTATCACTCTGGCTTCCCCTTTGCAGCCAGTTCAATCATGTAGGTTTTTGCTGTCTTGTTTTTGAGGGCTATACTTATGTGTGATCAGGGTTTACTTCTAGCTCTGTGCTCAAGGATCACTCCTGGAAGAACTCAGAAGAACATATGCAGTGTTGGGAATTGAACTGAGGTTAGCTATGTTAAAATCAAGTACCTTTAACTCTTATACATAATGTCCCAATTCCTATATACCTGTTTTAATTATTTAAGGAAGAATACTACCCCATGAGACATTTCTTTTAATGAAGAATTCCTACCTTTTTGTGTCCTCTTCTCAGCTGATGCCTGTGAGGCCATGTAAATAGCTGCCGCTGCCACAGATATGGGGCTCCTTCCAGGAACCAAGTCCAATTCCACAGCTTTACGGGCTATATGTGTAGCTGCCATCTGCACTTGTTTAGGAAGACAAAGATTGGAACAAAATCTGGACATGAAGTCCCCAGTTGTAATCAAATCCACACTGGTTTCTAATGCTTTCAAAATAAGCTTAAAGCACCGGCCAATTTCTTTCTTAGAAATTCGTGAAACAGCACATATTTCTGAAAGAAAAAAATTATATTAATTACAACCATGCCTTAAAAATAATACTAATCTTCTGAAGTAATATTTTCCATATCTAATTAAAAATTTTCAGTTAACTGAAATGCTCATGTTTTAGTTTTTTTGTTTGTTTGTTTGTTTTTTTGGTTTTTGGGTCACACCCGGCAGTGCTCAGGGGTTACTCCTGGCTCCATGCTCAGAAATTGCTCCTGGCAGGCACGGGGGACCATATGGGGCACCGGGATTCGAACCGATGACCTTTTGCATGAAAGGCAAACGCCTTACCTCCATGCTATCTCCCGGGCCCCCATGTTTTAGTTTTTTTAAGTTAAATGTAGATCTTAATCTTTCAAAGTAGTAACTTCTCTAAGTTTCTATTCAAACAAGGCTTTTTCTTTCAGTCAGCCAACTACTTAATATTTATTATATTCAATTGTTTTAAAAAAGTTTGTCATAGAAATGAAAGGAAATACTCAAGTTAAGGAGGTGTGCGAAACCCTGCTCTGTCTGGAGCCATGTGGGCATTTGCTGGACTCACAACAGACAGGCACTGGGCAGAGAGAAGCATGTCTGTCTTGCTAAGTACCAGACCACATAATTTAACAGGACTTCAACAGCCCACAGCTCAGATGTCCCCACACTCAAGTTAAAGAATGTTTCTCAAGCTACATAAATAATGTCATGGGTAGCTACAATCACTAAGAATATATGCTTACAGTCAAATGACAAAAATATTGGACCCTTTTAATTAAAGATTCAACTAACAGGCAGGAGTAATGTTACAGAAGATAAGAGATTGTCTTGCACATGAATGAACCAGTTTTCATTCCTAACACCTAGAAATTTCCTTGAGTTTTTCTGGTTTAACTAAAGTAAAAATTCAACTATCAAATACTTGTTATTCCTTTGGATTTTGGGCTACTCCCAGCAACATTCAGAAATGAGTCCTGGCAGTAGTTGGAGGTCATGTGGATGCTGTGGATTGAGGCCGGGGTTGGCTGCATGCAAAGTTAGTGCCCTACCTGCTGTACTCTCTCTGGCCCCAAACCAGGTTCTGATCCCTGGCATCCCATGTTCCCCTGAGCACCGCCAGGAATAATTCTGGAATGCAAAGCCAGGAGTAACCCACAAGCATTACAGATGTGCTCCTCTTTAAACCCCAAAACTTAAGACAATAATAATTTTCAATTAAAATGAACTCTGACAAGAAATCTAAGAATCACAGCAATACAGTGAATAGTCTCATGTTAATTATGGGGAAAAAAATGCTAAGGCCTCAGAAAGTCCACAAAACAGAGCCAATCACAAGATATACCTACCAAAAAGCATGGGTGTATTTACATAAAAGATGAGTACACGGAAAATGAAAATCACCTGTAAAGGACAGTCAGTAATGTCACAGAATTAATTTTTGTCATGAAACAAAAGTAGGTATTTGGAAACAATAGATCAATTATGAACATTGAAACTTCACTACAAAGAATCAAAGAAGCTTGACTTTTACTTTAATTTGGCATAGATAGCAATGTTCTTATCTATGCAACTTAAAAACCTACCTTTAAATGTCCTAGGAACCCCTTCTTGTCTACAGGCAATGTAAAGACAAGCAGAAGCTATGGCATCATTAGCTCTTCCCTTCAGGCTCTTCTGTTCATATACTTGTTTGAATAAATTATTTGTTCGATCCTTCAAAGCAGAGAAACTAAATTTAATTGACTCTAGGCCATTTAATTAGTTGCAGTATCAAAAGTTTAATATGTTCATAAATTATGCTTAATCAATGCCAGAATGGCTTAAAGGAGAGAGACAAGAACTTACAACTATATTCCGAGGGAGGTTGATTCTGTCTGCCATGGTAGTGATTTCCTTGAATGCATTCATCATTGCCCGATCAGAACTACTCATTGTCCTCCGATTTTGGTATTTAGAATTGCCAAATTCATCAAAACTTGCAGCTCCTGTACCCTATTAAAAATATTTTTCATGTGACACAAAAAACATTTTGAAAATCTGGATAGACAGTTTTATAAATACAAAAACTTACTTTTGCACCTAAAAGTCTACCGTTTCTTTTCATCATCCCTAATCCGTAATAGAAAAAGTACCAGGTTAATTAAGGGATTGAGAGGGAGGGATGGAGGGAGAGAGAGAGAGAAAGAGAAAGAGAGAGAATGTGTGTATGTGTGTGGGGGGGTGAGTTTCCCTAATGCTTGCTTATCCTGGCAGAATGAACCTGAACATTTAATTCTCAGGGCCACGAGTACCACTTCAACAATGCCAAAAAGCCAGATGATGATGGGGATTGAAATAAGAATTCTGTATGTGCTAGGTATGTGTTCTACCACTTAAACCATCTCCATGGCCTTTTCATTAAGTACTTTAAATACAAAAACATTATCAGAGAACCTAACTGACCTATGCTTAAAGATACTGTTCAAAAAGATAAATAAGCAAAACTAGAAGTCTGTTTTATGGGTCCAGAGAGATAGCACAGCGGTAGAGCATTTGCCTTGCACGCAGCCAATCTAAGAGACATTGGTTCAATTCCTGACATCCCATATGCAACCCCCAAGCCTGTCAGGGGTGATTTCTGAGTGCAGAGCCAGGAGTAATCCCCTTAGGGTGTGACCCCCCCCAAAAATTTATTTTATGAAATTTCGTGACATAAAAATAGGTAGGAATAACTAGGCCCAAAGACAACACACTAGAGATACATTAGCAGAAATACCACAAACACTCGACTAAGCAGTCAATGTAATTATAAATGCAATCATGTAATTTGATGGTACTAATCATATTAGTAATGATTCTATTAAACTTAGGCAAGGGTAAGAAAGATATAAATAAAATTTTAGGAAGAGCAAAAATTGACAAACTATCTGGAAATCAACTAAGAAAATTTCAAAATAATTCCTGAAAAACATATAATAAGGAAATAAAAATGTAAACTGTTCTGGGGTAAGAAAAGTTTAAGTCCATTTACAAATAAATGTAACAAAAATTAGTGGAAATATAACCAAAAATGTGTTTTATAATTTAACAAAGTGACTTAATTTTGAAATGTGTGAAGAAAACAATGAAAATGAGATACATTCTGACTAAACCTAGCAAAACTGGAAACATTCAGAAATGTTCCAAAATAAAATAATTTAATATATGATAAATGTAGAATCTTAGGCATTATTTTCCATAAAATCATAAATAATTTTCATAGTACAATACAATAGTACAATTATGTTATCTGGTATAACAAAAGGGAGTTGCAGTGGGATCTGAGAGACTAGGGATAAAAGTCTGAGGGAACAATAGCACTCTTTTTTACTTTGTTTGTTTTTTGGTCATACCAGGTGACTCTCAGGGGCTACTTCTGGCTCTGCGCTCAGAAATCAATCCTGACAGGCACAGGGGATGATATGGGATGCTTGGATTTGAACCACCGTCCATCCTAGATGGGCTGCGTGCAAGGCAAAGACCCTACCACTGTGCTATCACTCTAGCCCCTCTTTTTTACATTTTTGTGAATTGTGTTTCCTTTTCTTTTAAGCGTCAATTAGATGGAATCTTACATTTTAAAAGTTTTAAACATACTTGCTTTTCACATACACAAAGGCAATTGTGGGTCACCTACTTAAAAGTATTCCTGTCTACAGTAAACTCCCTTCTCTCATCAATGTCAGGATGACCAATGACTACATATAGGCTTGGCTGCAATGCTTGTGATGCTTACATGTATTTTCAGTTGTACTTGTTGAGGTCACACTTAGTTGTGGTGTTTACACATTCTAGTGGCAGTGCTTGCCAGAAGTGAAATGTTTTGTGTCACACTTCTTACCACAGTGCCTGAATATCCTTTTTAGAGTTCTGATGCTCAAACATTCCTACAACAGCTGAAATCATCTGCAGAGGAGGCAGAGAAAACACAGCCAGCCTCAAACTGCAGGGCTGACAGGATTTCACTCAGCACTAGCAGAAGCTCTGGAAGACAAACTTACAAGGTCTCACACTTGCAAAGCATGCTGTTTTATTTACTAAGTTATTTCCTGGCCTTCTAATAAATTTTTATTCCTCTTGGTTTTTGGGTCAGACCCAGCAATGGATGCTCAGGAATCACTCTTAACAGTGTTTGAGACCTTATATAGGGTGCCTGGGGATCAAATCCAGCTCAACCACATGCAAGGCAAGCATCCTGATTGATATACTATTCTTCCTACCTGTCCAAATAAACATTTAAATGTAGCCTTGTTTTTCATTTGGCAAAAAACATACAGAACGGGGCCCGGGAGATAGCATGGAGGTAGGGCGTTTGCCTTTCATGCAAAAGGTCATCGGTTCGAATCCCGGTGCCCCATATGGTCCCCCGTGCCTGCCAGGAGCGATTTCTGAGCATGGAGCCAGGAGTAACCCCTGAGCGCTGCCGGGTGTGACCCAAAAACAAAAAAACAAACAAACAAACAAAAAACATACAGAACATAAAAAGATAATTATTTGCCTTTTCATTTTACTTTCTAAAAAATGGTCTACAAAGTAGAAATATGTACTTGAAACACAAACATTTCTTTGATTAGTCCTTTGAGAGTGTCTCATTTACTTGCAGTAAAAGATAAAAGCATAAAATAGTCAGCTTGCCAGAAAAATTATGCTAGTCTTTTTGTTTTGTTTTGTTTTGTTTTTTTTGGGTTACACCTGGCGGCACTCAGGGGTCATTCCAGACTCTTCGCTCGGAAATCACTCCTGACAGGCTCAGGGGATCATATGGGATGCCAGGAATCGAACTACTGTCTGTCCTAGATTAGCAGCATGCAAATCAAACGCTCTATCACTGTGCTCTCTCCAGCCCCCAAATTATGCTAGTCTTACAGAACAGCAGCTAGCACTTAACATACACAGTGTGGTACAATGCAAAGACATTTCCACATAAACTTTTGCATTTCTATAACATACTGTTTTTCTCACTTTACATATTAGGAATGCGAAGTTTCAACACGTCACAAATTCACTAATAATAGAAATCAAGCTATCTTGTCTTCAATTATCTTAGGTGGTAGCAGGCAGGACCAATTTAAGTTTATAAAGGTCATTACCTTCAGCTTAATTTTTATGCAAAAGTGTGCCATGTGGAATAAGGGTCTGAATTAAAAAGTCTAATTCTGATTGGTTCATCTCCTTCCCTTAGAGACTGGAAAGTCCACATGGCAATATTCATTCACAAAGATGGTACAGGTAAACGTTGTTCGCAGACCAAGCTAATACTTTTGCAAATGTTCCCAAATTCCTAAGTCTGGTGAACCTGTGCTTGAACTGTAATGATTTATTACCTTCCCAATCATGGTAGACAAATCTCCATCACTCAGAAGAGGGTTCTGAGAATCTCCAACTCGAGACGGATCCTTTGTTGCCTTATCATTGCTGAAAGTTCTCCACTCAGATCCCACATCGATCACCCGGTCACCTAGGAATAAAAATGCAAGTATAAACTATCAGATCCATGAAGATTTAATTAACACTCTCTGGAGCCTTAATCATTTTATTCCCAGAAAAGTTGAAAAGAGACATCTTGTCTCCAGCTCATCACATCTCAAATATGCCTTGAAACATTCCTTAGCTATGGTGCCTATCTTTTTTTTTTTTTGGTGTTTGGGTCAGACCCGGCGGCACTCAGGGGTTACTTCTGGCTCTGCACTTAGAAGTTACTCAGGGCAGGCTTGGGGAACCATTTGAGATGCTGAATTTGGGATCAAACTCAGGTCTGTCCCGGGTCATCTGCATGCAAGACAAATGCCCTATCGATGTGCTATCGCTCCGGCTCTCTGGTGCCTATCTAATAACGACCCTTTGTTTTGTTTTGGGGCCACAACCAAACCTTTGTTTTAAGGCCAGAACACAGCCTTCAGTTGTACTAATGGCTTATTGAAGACAGGCTTGGGGGTCTGTATAGGGCACTGAGACTGAGAATAGAATTTGGGTCAGCCTGGATCCAAGAAAGCCTTACCTACTCTACCATATCAATAACCGCCCTAATAATCACTCTCCTAACCCTTGTTATGATTTTTCTATTTTAACTTTTAGAGGGGAAAAAAAGAATTAATGAAAATAAAGAGCAAAATAAAGTTACCCTCTGTGTTTTCACTCTGGCCTCTAAAACTATTTTATATGAGAGAATGTTTTACTTAACCCTATGTTTCAGTGACTTATTTGATTAAGCAATCTATATATGGATACATTTTTTTTTTGAGACACAGCTGGTAGCACCCAGACATATTATTCTGTGCTCAGAAATCACTCCTGGCAGGCTTGGGGGATCATATGGGATATGAGATACAAAAGATCAAATCTGAGTCTACTACATGAATGGAGAACACTCACCTCTGCTATTGCTCTGGCCTCTAAGCAATAATTTTTGCCTACTATTTATACAGAAATAAAATTTTAAGCTATGGTCAGAGCGAAAAAAGCAGATAGGTCAGTTTTTATATTTAGGGAAAGCAGCGGGATGCTAACTGTCATATGAAGAAACTAGACAGAAAAAAATATAGCTGATTAATGGAACTGGAAGAGAATGCTCAATGATTAGTAATAGACCATTGTAGATAAGTGTTAACTCTGAATATTTTATATACAAATTACAATGCCCCTTTAAAAATGTCCTCATTCAGCTTTTTAAGCACTAATCTATAAAAATCTCATGGAAGTGAATACATATTTAAATACTGACACAACTCCAAATTTCACCAACATGAAAATATAATTGAATACCTCTGAGAAAATTACTGAAACATGAAACAGCATCAAAAGGATCATAAAATTGAAAGCCTATCTGGAGTACAGGTGTGGGTGGGGTGGGAGGGAGGGGGACTTGGGACATTGGTGGTGGGAATGTTGCACTGGTGAAGGAGGTGTTCTTCACATGACTGAAACCTAATCACAATCATATATATAATCGAAATGTTTAAATAAAAAAAATGTATTCCCTTGAAAAAAATAAAAAAAGGATCATAAAATGGTACTTCTGTTTGTTTGGGAACCACATCCAGCAGCTCCAGGAGTCTCTCCTTAAAAAGCTCAGGGGATCACAGAATGACAGTTGGGCATGGGCTAATCAACTAATCTCTCCAGTCTTAAAAACCACTGCAGAGTTGAAAAAATGGTCATGCACACCAAAAAATTATGATAATTCCTCTTTTAAGAAATTATTTTATTATAAGAAATGTTTAAAATCAAGGAAAATCATCTGTAAGGGTAGAAATCGGTGCAGTACTTATTGACTATGTGTGTGTTATGTAAGAACAGGTGACTGGAAAGAAAAATAAGGAGACTTGTGAGGTAGAAACAGAATCCTGATTAGTGTGTTGATTATTACATCTATGCACTGTCAAAATTCAAAATGTACATTTTGATCTGTATGGTTTAGTGTATGTAATTATATCTTAACAAAATGCAAAATAACCCTCACCAAAACACTAGGTTTTTTTGGGAGGGGTTTTGGGCCACACCCAGTGATGCTCAGGGGTCACTCCTGGTTCTGTACTCAGAAATCGCTCCTGGCTTGGAGGACCATATGGGATGCCAGGGGATCAAACTGTCATCCTAGGTGAGTCGCGTACAAGGCAAACGTCCTACTGCTGTGCCACTGCTCCAGCCCCCAAAACACTAGATTTTTAATTAAACTGCAACAAAATGCTATTTTGAGACTCTATGAGAAAATAGTTTCCTTTCAGACCAAGTAGATGTCATTTAACATTAAACTTAATTTTCTTTTGTTTAAAAAAATCTCATTTTCGAACTAGTAATTGCATTTAAATACTTATATTCAAACACCTTTAAAATCTTTTTGTTTTTAGATTTTGGGCCACCCCTGGTAGTGCTCAGGGGTTACTTGGCTCAATTACTCCTGCAGGTGCTGGGGACCATATATAAAATTCTGGGGATGAAACACATATCAGCAGAGTGCATGACAAACCACGAGCCACTGTACTACTGCTCTGGCCCTAGACTTTTAGGTTTTATGCAAATATTCTAGGTATATAATTTCAGAAGTGAGAAAGAAAAGAACACATTTCCTTTTTTTTTCCCCAAAGTTTTTGGAGTGCATTTATTTTGAGTGTTTATATACATGTTTCCTTTTCAAGGTGTAAACTCTCATTTCTAAGGTACATGTTGGAAATTCCAAAACTGGAAGCCAGAGTAATGGCACAAGCTGTAGGGCTTTTGCCTTGCATGCAGCTAACCTACGACGTACCACAGTTCGATCCCCTGGCATCCATATGGTCACCCAAGCCAGGAGCGATTTCTGAGCACATAGCCAGAAGTAGCCCCTGAGTGTCACTGGGTGTGGCCCAAGAAGCAAAAAAAAAACTAAAAAAATAAAAAAGAAAGAAAGAAAAGAAAAAGAAAAAAAAAGAAATTCCAAAACTAAAGCTGGAGTGATAGCACAGCAGATAGGGCAAGTTTGTATAACAAGTGGTCAATCCAGGTTCAACTCCTGGCACCCCATATGCCATATGGTCCCTTGAGCCTACCAGGAATAATTTCTTAGTGTTGCTGAGTGAGCCCCCCCCCCCACCTCCCAAATGCTTGATTTAAAACAAGTATCTCCACCAGGCACAAAAAAACGCCTGGTTCTTCCACCAAGCTCCAAAAGAAAATAATGGCTGCTGATAATTCCCAGTTAGTCTGAAACTTCGGCAGTACTCTCAGGACAAAGTCCTCTTTCTGCATGAACTAACAACAGCAGGATACCAATCCCTAACATCCTCGGACAGAACAACCCAGCTCTTCAACTTAACCTTTTCAAGTTTCCAGGCTACCAAATTTGTTTTTGGTCTACAAATCCTGAACTATTTGGCTGCACGATACCTCGGTATCTCATTGTAGTGTCAGCTCAGCAGTATTCCTGTAAATCTAATGGCAAAGTTATAATCTACCAACCTCAGTGAGCCCGAACTAATAGCAAGTCTGGACAGAGATCGGATTCAAGTAGCACCAACCACTGTCCGGTAAATCCTTAAGACACCGACAATAGGGGCCCGGAGAGATAGCATGGAGGTAAGGTGTTTGCCTTTCATGCAGAAGGTCATCGGTTCGAATCCCGGCATCCCATATAGTCCCCCGTGCTTGCTAGAGCAATTTCTGAGCATGGAGCCAGGAATAACCCCTGAGCACTGCTGGGTGTGACCCAAAAACCAAAATAAACAAATAAATAAAAGACGCCGACAATAACATCAAGAACGATGTAACAATCATTTCAAACTGATCTGTGCTGACCTAAATTTTGATACTTCCATTTGGCTTTGTGTTATAATAAACACCAAATTGTTTGTGCCTTTATGGAGGTAGTATGGTGGTGGGTAGATTAGGGACACTGGTAAGGGCACGATCACACTGGTGGTGGAATTGATGTTTGGATATTTAGTGCCTATTATGAATAACTTGGTAAATCAAGTATTATAGTGAAAATTAGAAAAAATATATAGGGCTGGAGCTATAGCACAGCAGTAAGGCATTTGCCTGGCATACAGCCAATCCAGGACGAACCCTGGTTGGAATACCAGCATCCCATATGGTCCCCCGAACCTGCCAGGAGCAACTTCTGAGCACAGAGCCAGGAGTAATCCCTGAGCACCACCAAGTGTGATCCCCTCCAAAAAAGAAGAAAACTATACTATAAATATAAACATACTATATGTAGGATGACTATATGAAAAGGACTCAAAATCAGTAATGCTGATAAAGATAAGGTGCAATAAAAGCTCTTAAACTCATGGAAATGTAAGCTAGCTTAACCAAAAGTGCTGGCAGTACCTAGTAAAGTACCTACCTTTATATATATATATATATATATATATATATATATATATATATATATATATATTTAGTGTTTCAACATTATAAAACAAAAGCAAAATGTAAACTAAAATAGTCTTCTGCAAAAGCATACTTATTTTCTTATAGTGGAATAATTGTTCAGGTTATTAAATGTCAGTAATCTTGTAAGATGGTGTTTCTTATATATACTGTCTTCTACATAATTAAAGGGCAAGACCTAGGGTGTTCTTGCCTTCTGGTAACATGGCTGACCAGCTTTCTATCCCTAGCACCAATCACCTAAACATCATCAACAGACTGAAACTGAGCCAAGAGACAGCTCTGAGCACCTGCTGGGTGTAGCCCAAAAACCAAAAAAGCTAAGTGCAAATGTTTGTGTAGATTTTTTTTTTGTTTTTGTTTTTGGTCCACACACGTTTGACGCTCAGGGGTTACTCCTGGCTATGCACTCAGAAATCATCCCTGACTTGGGGGGGGGGAACCATATGGGACACTGGGGGATCGAAACGAGGTCTGTCCTACGCTAGCGCTTGCAAGGCAGATACCTTACCTCTAGTGCCACCTCTCCGGCCCTGTTTGTATAGATTTTTACTCTTCTAGAACGTATATATTGGGATAAATTAAATTTGGGATAATAGTATCAGAAGTTCACTCATTTAAAATGATCTGTTCACAATGAGGTACCATCTCATAACCACAGAGACTGGCACACATCACAAAGAACAAGAACAATCAGTGTTGGCGGAATGTGGAGAGAAAGGAGCTCTGATTTATTGCTCGTAGGAATGCCATCTAGTTCAGCCTTTATGGAAAACAATATGGAGATTCCTCCAAAAACTGGAAATTGAGCTCCCATTTGGTCCAGCTATATCACTCCTAGGGATATACCCTAGGAATACAAAAATCCAATACAAAAATTTCTTCCTCACACTTATATTCATTGCAGCACTATTTATAATAGCCAGACTCTGAAGACAACCAAGATGCCCTTCAACAGATGAATGGTTAAAGAAACTGTGGTACATATACACAATGGAGTATTATGCAGCCGTCAGGAGAGATGAAATCGTGAAATTCTCCTATACATGGATGTACATGGAATCTATTATGCTGAGTGAAATTAATCAGAAGGAGAGAGACACACACACAGAATAGTCTCACTAATCTATGGGAAATAATTCCCAGAGTTGAGGGTCAGAAGGACCGGCTCAAGATATGAAGCTCACCACAAAAAGTGGTGAGTGCGGGGCCCGGGAGATAGCATGGAGGTAAGGCGTTTGCCTTTCATGCAAAAGGTCATCAGTTCGAATCCCGGTTCCCCCAAATGGTCCCCCGTGCCTGCCAGGAGCAATTTCTGAGCATGGAGCCAGGAGTAACCCCTGAGCACTGCCGGGTGTGACCCCCCCCCAAAAAAAAACAAAACAAAACAAAAAACACACACACACACACACACACAAAAAGTGGTGAGTGCAGTTAGAGAAATAATAAGTCAATGACAGGGAAAGAGAATAGGATGCATTATACACTTAATGACAATAGCTTTTAGTTCACATTGCTACTGAGGCTTAATTTCTACTGGTATGACAGAGAAGTGCAAATTGACTGTGCATTTCAAAGAAAAATACAAGTGAATGGCCATTAGTGCTGTTATACATGGCAAGTCGTAAGTAGGTTCCAGCACCTTATTTGTGGGTAGAAGGGGGAGGTAGATTTACCTATAAATTCATAAGATTTCTCTTTTTGTTTTTGGTTTTTGGGTCATATCCGGCAGTGCTCAGGGGTTACTCCTGGCTCTACGCTCAGAAATCACTCCTGGCAGGCACAGGGGACCATATGGGATGCTGGGATTTGAACCAACATCCTTCTGCATGCAAGGCAAATGCCCTACTTCCATGCTATCTCTTTGGCCCCCAAAATAACATCTTTACTGGTTGGCTGCTTCTAAGTCTTTACTAATGCTTCTAAGTTTTTACTAATAAGATTTTTTTTAATGTTATAAAGATAAATTTCCCATGGTATAAGGTATTCATTTGCAATTCTGTACATTTTCTGCTACCAAATTAAAATTTGCTTCTCTTCTACTTTCAATACTTTATCATATTCATCTACATCTTCAAGCAGTATGGCTGTTTTTGCCTTTACTAATTCCTCATTCACTTTATATTCTGCTTGAAATTCAATTTTCTAGAAAGTTAAGTCAGCTAATCACCATCTAAAATAGTTTTACAGTGTTTGTCCCCTTGGGATATCTTATTCTTTTCGGACCATGTGTAATAAAAACATTATGGAAGCTTGAATGCATTGATGATAAAAATCAGGTAAACTTGTGGAACAGGCAGACTATTCATTAAGAACATAAAATTGGGGCCAGAGAGATAGCATGGAGGTAAGGCATTTTGCCTTGCATGCAGAAGATCGGTGGTTCAAATCCCAGCATCCCATATGGTCCCCTGAGCCTGCCAGGAGCGATTTCTGAGTGTGGACATACCCCTGAGTGCTGCCGGGTGTGACCCCAAAACAAAACAAAACAAAAAAGTCAAAGAACATAAAATCAAAAAAGAAAACAGAATCACTGTTTATTGTAGTTGGTATTTCATAATAATTTTTTTTGGTGGGGGGGGGACTGAACATACAGGGCCTGGGTTCACATACAAGGCAAGTACACTACTATTGAGCTACATCTCTGGCCTCATGTTTAATTTTATGTTTATTCATCCTGGCAATCCAAGGCTAATGGGTATATATGTTAAAAAAAAAAAAACTTTCAATTGGGCCAAAGCGATAGTACAATGTGTAAGGCCCTTTGCCTTGTATGCAGCATACCTGGATTTGATCCCTGGCAACCCAAATATGGTCCAGGAGCACTATCAGGAGCGATTCCTGAGTGCAGAGCCAGGAGTAACTCTTGAACATTTCCGGGCATGGGAAGGGTAAGAGGAAAAGGAAAAGGAAGGGAAGAGAATGAGAAGGGACAAAAGAAGGGGAAAGGGAAGGAAAGGAAAGGAAGAAGAAAAAAAAAGGAAAGCATCTCTTGCAAATGTATGGCTCAAAAAAGACCAGCTCCCAGTGAGAAAGTATAATAGGAAGGACACAGAACACTTACAATTAATACAAACAAGGTAGAGCTTTCTCATACAAAGTTTCTACTCTGGCTCCAACGTTGCTATTTTCATAGTGAAGAACCTGCTGAAGAGCCATCTGAATCGAGTCAATCTTGTGAAAGATAAGCACCTTATCCCACTGTACTATCTTTTTGGCTCCCCCCAGTTCTTCTCCCCTAACCCTTGGCTCCCCCTTTTAACTATTTACAGAAACAAAGAAAAAAATTTTGGTTCCTCACTACAAATGCAAAAAAAAGTCCTCATGCTTTATGCCTGATGTGGTAGCCTAGACTGAATAGAGGAATATAAAGGGAAAAACATTTTTGGTTTCAAATGGGTTTTAATATACACATTTTATAGGAGCTTAAAATATTAAAAAATGAGTTTAATGAAAAATGAGCTCACTTGTTCTAAACTGCCTCTTGAGAAATCCCACTTTATAAGTCATAATCACTTACAATGTTTGGTTTATTTTGGCCAAATATTTACATTTTGGGGACAGAATACAGCAGGTAAGGTGCTTGCCTTGCATGCACATAGCCATCTCAAGCTTGATCCCTGGCATCCCATATGGTTCCCAGATCCCCACCTGGAATGATCCCTGAGCATAGAGCCAAGATTAATTCCTGAGTAGATGCTGGGTGTGACTCAAAACCAACACCAAAATTTTGATTTTGGAGCTACTCCTGTTATGTGCTCAGGGGACTATGAGGTATTGGGAACTGAATCTATAGCTCCCACATTTTAACATGCACTCCAGTCCCTTAAGCATCTCCCCAGCTTTGCAACCTTTAACAAGACATTATACATCTAGCTCAATTTGTTTATAAATCAACATATAAACAATATATAAAGAAATATGTAAGGGGCCGGGCGGTGGTGCTGGAGGTAAGGTGCCTGTGCTAGCCTAGGACGAACCGTGGTTCGATCCCCTGGTTTCCCATATGGTCCCGCAAGCCAGGAGCAACTTCTGAGTACATAGCCATGAGTAACCCGAGCGTCACCGGTTGCGGCTCAAAAACCAAAAAAAAAAAAAAAATAAAAGAAATATGTCGGACTAAACAAATGATCTAAATAGGATTATACTGCCATCTAGTGTTCAATGTATTAAAGTGGCAAAGTCATACTATAAGGATTTGTAAAAAGAGAAGATACAGTGGGTTTCTACATAAACAGTGGAGTTAAAGTAAATAGTTTCATGGTAAGAATGAAAAACTGGGGGCTGGAGAGATAGCACAGCAGTAGGGTGTTTGTTTGCCTTGCATGCATTCAACCCAGGATGGATGGTGACTCAAATCCCGCATCCTATATGGTCCCCCGAGCCTGCCAGGAACGATTTCTGAGCACACAGCCAGGAGTAATCCCTGAGCGCCACTGGTGTGACCCAAAAACAAAACAAAAACAAAAACAAAAAAGAATGAAAAATTGCTTAAAAAATAAAATAAGACACATTTTTAGAAACCACTACCGGTATCTTAAGGCTCATTAATGATTATTTAACACTCCTATGTTTAAAATAAAAATCCTGTAATGTGAGCTAGACTATTATTTCATGTTGCACAGTATTTAAAAAGCCACAGGAAATTAAAAAATAATCTCAGGTACAAGAGAGTAAACATTACATATTTAAATACTTGATGGCAGAAAAAAAAGAAAGAAGACATCTTGTGGCAAGTTGTACTTTCTTAAAATGGCATCCCGATGCCCCATATGGTCCCCCGTGCCTGCCAGGAGCAATTTCTGAGCATGGAGCTAGGAGTAACCCCTGAGCACTGCCGGGCGTGACCCAAAAAAAACAAAACAAAAAAAAAATGGCAGCAGTATTTCCCAATTTTCGTTTGGCCTTGTCTAGTGATCTTGTCACTGCCATGTGATGGCACATTCAATGGTCGGAAACCTTTCCATCAAGATGGGCATCATCACTGCTTCAACAGGATACAGAAGCATCCTGTTCCATTAACAGATGTTCATGATGTGAGTCAAGCTTCCACTATGCAAAAGCTTCCTCTAATGATATCCTGGAATCAATCACCATCTAAAAAATATGATTATTCTGAGACAGCCATGAACAAGTCCCAGAGATTGACAAACCCATGTGAGAGACTTAGAAGGGCAGAGATAGCCAAGTGGTGACAAGAAAAACAAACAAAAAACCCCCAACATATTTATCATGTATGGGATGATCCCAAAACAATTCTAAAAGAGATTCAATTCAGTTGCTTCCTGTGTTTAGGCCACCTAGCAGTGTTCATGGCTTACTCCTGGCTCTGTACTCAGGGATCATTATCATTCCTTGGGGTGCTCAGATGACCACATGTGTTGCCAGAGATCAAATTCAGGTTGGCTGCAGGCAAGACAAATGCCAAGAGATTCTGTCCATTTCTTTTCGGTTTTTTTGGCTTTTGAGTCACACCCAGGAATACTCTGTGTTTACTCCTGGCTCTACAGGGTTCACTACAGGGCTCACTATAGACTGCCTTACAAGACCAAATGGGGTGCCAAGGATTGAACCCAAGTCAGCATATGCAAGGCAAGTGCTTACCAGCTGTACTATCTCTCAGAACCAGAAACTCTGTTCCTAAAATTGTCCGATGATTATTTAAACTAAGGTTATTAAAAATGTTTATTCAAAATAAAGTATAGGGCCTTGCAAGCTCTAGCCAAGGAAGGACTGGGGTTTGATCCCCCGGCATCCCATATGGTCCCCCCAAGTCAGCGGCAATTTCTGAGCGGTTAGCCAGGAGTAACCCCTGAGCATCAAACGGGAGTGGCCAAAAACAAAAACAAACAAAAAAGAAACCAAAGATATCTGGATTTAAATCTCCAATTGAAGACTGACTCTTCAAGCCCATGTTCTTTCTTTAACCTTTGGCATGTGTTTCACCTGCTTCCATCTCTTTGCTGCCTGTGTTCTCTTTTGCACACATTTCTCTCCTCTCACATCCTCCTTAAGTTATTACAATTAAAATAAAAATTACTGGGGTGGGGCCAGAGAGATAGCATGGAGGTAAGGTGTTTTCCTTGCATGCAGAAGGATAGTGGTTCGAATCCCGGCATCCCATATGATCCCCCGAGTCTGCCAGGAGCGATTTCTGAGCGTAGAGCCAGGAGTCACCCCTGAGCGCTGCCAAGTGTGACCCAAAAAACAAAACAAAAATTACTGGGGACTGGAGCGACAATACAGTGGGTATGGTGTGCTTGCCTCACATGCAGCTGACTCGACTCTGACCCCATGCAACCCATATGGTCCCCCGAATACCCTAGAGAATAATTCTTAACCACAGAACCACTGGCACCTCTGGATATGACCCAAAAACCAGAACAAACAAAAAAAAAATTTTTTTTTTGGTTTTTGGGATTAAACTGAGGTTGGCTGCATATTAAGTAAGTGCCCTTTCCACTTTGTTTCACACAAAATTATCTTGCTTCATTAAAAAAAAAAAAAAACCTCCATTAATATTGGCAACATGAATGATGAAGAAGTTTAATGAGAATATCATTATATTATCAAGAAACATGAATTACACGATTGTAGGCCTTAAGAGCATCTGGTTTAGTTACTCTATTCTATTCTGTCTCCAAAGAATAAGGGCTTATAAAGACTGAATTAAACCAGCAATAAACAGCATGGACATGAGCTGGAGAGATAGCTCTGCAGTAGGGTATTAGCCTTGCATGCAGCCGACCCGGAACAGACCTAAGTTTGATCCCCGGCATCCCATATGGTCCCCCCATGCCTGCTAGAAGCAATTTCAGAGTGCAGAGCCAGGAGTAACTCCTGAGTGCTGCTAGTTGTGATCAAAAAAATAGAAATTGAAAAAATACGGGACCGGGCGGTAGCGCTGTAGGTAAGGTGCCTGCCTTGCCGGCACTAGCCTAGGACGGACCGCGGTTCGATCCCCCGGTTTCCCATATGGTCCCCCAAGCCAGGAGCGACTTCTGAGCGCATAGCCAGGAGTAACCCCTGAGCGTCACCGAGTGTGTGGCCCAAACCCCCCCCCCCAAAAAAAAGAAAAAAAAAGTATAATCTTCATCTTTGAGAATCTCTTCCAAATTTTTTTTTCTTATATTCTGCAGATGAGTGAGACTATTCTATCTATGTCTATCCCTCTCCCTCTGGCTCGTTTCACTCAGTATAATAGTTTCCATGTCCATCCATGTACAAGCAAATTTCATGACTTCATTTTTCCTAACAGCTGTACAGCATTCCATTGTATACATGTACTACTACATCTATATTCTCCACTCAACTTGTTGGCCATCTGGGTTCCAGATTCTGGCTATTATAAATAGTGCTGCGATAATCAAAAGGGTGCAGAGGGCATTTTTATGTTGTTTTTGTGTTTATAGGGTATAGGAGTAGTATTGCTTGGTCATATGGGAGCTCAATGTCAAGTTTTTTAAGGAACATCCATATTGTCTACAGAAAGGTTAGACTACATGGTATGCCCACCAGCAGTGAATGAGAGCTCCATTCTTTTTTTTTTTTTTTTTTTTTTGGGTTTTTGGGCCACACCCGGTAACGCTCAGGGGCTATTCCTGGCTATTGGCTCAGAAGTCGCTCCTGGCAGGCACGGGGGACCATATGGGGAACCGGGGGATCGAACCGAGGTCCGTCCTAGATTAGCGCAGGCACCTTATCTCCAGTGTCACCGCCCGGCCCCGAGAGTTCCTTTCTGTATTTCTTCCTTGAAATGTCTGTTCAAGAAATTTTCTTTTTCAGGGGTCAGAGCAATACCACAGCAGCAGGGTGTTTGCCTTGCAAGCAGCCGACCCCGGACGGACCTGAGTTTAGTTTCCAGCATCCTTTATGATCCCGAGCCTTCCAGGAACAATTTCTTTTTTTTTTTTTTTTTTTTTTTTTTTTTTTTTTTTTTTTTTTTTTTTTTTTTTTTTTTTTGGTTTTTGGGGCACACCCAGTGACGCTCAGGGGTTACTTCTGGCTATGCGCTCAGAAGTCACCCCTGGCCTAGGGGACCATATGGGGCACGGGGGATTGAACCGCGGTCCGTCCAAGGCTAGCGCGGTAAGGCTAGCACCTTACCTTCAGCACCACCACCCGGCCCCAGGAGCAATTTCTGAGTGCAGAGTCAGGAGTAACCCCTGAGCACCACTGGGTGTGCAAACCTACCCCCTCAAAAAAAAAGGAAAAATTTTTTTCAAATTTGCTGACTTGCCCTTGTTGGTCATGGCCTAGATTCTTTACTGAGAGGCTATCCTATTATACATTTAACTAGAGATGTCTGTGAATGAGCCTACTGCATATTTTTAAAAAGTAACTGTGTTATTTGTACTAGATCACAAATATCATAAATATATCATAAATATTTCTATAGATTATAAAGTAGATTTAATATTAACTTTTTTCAGGTTTTAAATTCAGCTTAGTGGGGCTAGAGAGATAGCATGGAGGTAAGGCATTTGCCTTACATGCAGAAGGATGGTAGTTCGAATCCCGGCATCCCATATGGTCCCCTGAACCTGCCAGGAGCGATTTCTAAGCATAGAGCTAGGAGTAACCCCTGAGCACTGCCGGGTGTGACCCAAAAACAAAAACAAAAAGATAAATTCAGCTCCGTATCTTTAAATTAAAGAGTATTAAAATACTAACAATAAAAGAATAAGAAAAACCTAACAATAAAACAAAACTAAGCCTTGTGAATTACATTTTCCTTTCCAGTTGGTAAATCTTATTTAACTGTCTTGCTGATTTAGATGAAAATGAAACTGATAAAAGAGCTGGAAATCAACTGGAATATGAACAAGGATGACAACTCTGGACCTTCTAGGAATGTGGGCAGGCAGATTCTCCTTTCTGCCTAAATCCATACCTAACACCCTCTGACTTTTCTATCAGATCTAGCTCCACAACTTAATCTTACAAAGTACCAATCCAGGGGCCAGAGTGATAGCATAGCAGTAAAACATTTGCCTTGCATGCAGAAGGACAGTGGTTCGAATTCTGGCATCCCATATGGTCCCCTGAGCCTGCAGGGGGGCGATTTCTGAGCATAGAGTCAGGAGTAGCCCCTGAGCGCTGCCAGGTGTGACCCATAAACCAAAAAACAAACAAACAAACAAAAATATCAATCCACTGAATTGTTCCAGATCTATAGATTTCAGACTGTGTGACCAATCACTCCAAATTTTTTTTTTTTTTGGTTTTTGGGTCACACCCGGCAGTGCTCAGGGGTTACTCCTGGCTCCATGCTCAGAAATTGCTC
>PVKC010017561.1:0-20143 GCA_004027635.1 Crocidura indochinensis | reverse complement strand
CTTGGGTATATTCCTAGGAGTGGTATAGCTGGGTCATATGGGAGCTCGATTTCTAATTTCTGGAGGAATCTCCATATCGCTTTCCATAAAGGTTGAACTAGACGGCATTCCCACCAGCAGTGGATAAGAGTTCCTTTCTCTCCACATCCCCGCCAACACTGTTTGTTCTCATTCTTTGTGATGTGTGCCATTCTCTGTGATTCACTAATGATTAACTTTCTTATTTTGAATTCTACATGAAGATTAGAATTAAAAATATATTACTCCATTACAGTAATTTTGAATTTTGACTATGTCTATATTTTCAAGTTATCTTCATAAAGCATCTTTCTATTAAGATAAAGATCTGCATTCACTTTTTAACTTACATATCTGTGCACTTGGACTCACAGGATTCAGCCGTGTGTATGTTTATGTGTGGGTTTATGTAAGAATGCTAAAGATCAAATACTAATTTCTTTTTTATTTCCAGGGGAGAGTACAAACACTGTCCCCAACTACTACAAATTATGTAGTTGAGTTTCCCACATTTGTGGAAATCGCAGGGGTCAGCACATCCAAATACTAATAATACTAATTTTATTGCTAACAACACAAAACTTAGAAATCATGTTTGTTTGTTTGTTTTCTATTTTTGCTTTTGTTTTTTTGTTTGTTTGTTTTTGGGTCACACCTGGCAGTGATCAGGGGTTACTCCTAACTCTCTGCTGAGAAATCGCTCCTGGCAGACTCAGAGGACTATATGGGATGCCGGGACTTGAACCCCCGTCTTTCTGCATGTAAGGCAAATAAATGCCTTACCTCCATGTACTCTCTGGCCCCAGAAATCGTGTTTTTGTGTCAGTTTCTGTAGTTACAACTCATAAAATTAAATAATAATAATTCATTGTGTAATAAAATTGTCATAGAAAGCTAAACAGTGGCAGAGTAATTAAGCTAAGTAATAATAACTGAAATGCACTAGCTTCTAGATAAACATGTTTGCAGCATTATTCTTTTTGTTTTTGAGAACCTCTTAACAATGACTTGTTGAAGTATGACTTAAAACATTTCCAGTGATAATATAAAAGCAAGGATTTATTCTCTAAATTTATATATAATGTGAAGTGTACAACTGGGAGAATATCTGGAACAAAGTTTTATTTATATTTTATTTAACATTATATATTTGCAACATCTATTAAATTTTCATTGAACGTCAATTATATTAAGATTATTAGAGTCTCCAGCCCTGAGGGAACATCTGTTCTAGGGAGAAGAAGAGGGCCTTCTTTGTAGACTGACACATGGATGAAAATGTCAGAAACATATAAAGACTTTGTACTGTAAAATATTTTACATTTCTGGAAAAGGTCTCCTCAGAACTATGCATTCCCCTTTATCATTTACCCATTTATTATTGCTATTTAATTTTTTTCTCTCATACAATTATTTTCTGCACACTTATCTCATGTACACATAGACAGGACACAGTACAAATCCTGTCTCAAAGTGAAAGATAGTTATATAATAAACTGAAAAAGAAATTTTGGGGCCACACCCAGTGATGCTCAGGGGTTACTCCTGGCTATACGTTCAGAAATAGCTCCTGGCTTGGGAACCATATGGGACATAGGGGATAGACCCACATTCCTTCCTAGGCTAGAGCTGGCAAGGCAGATGCCTTACCACTCTGTGCCACTGCTCCAGCTCCTGAAATTATTTTTGTAATAGCAAACATGAAAAAATCCTTGTGACATAATATGAATTCTTAACTTTGGAAAATAAAGCAGTATGGAGATTATTTTCAGTTATAGTGGGGCTAGAAAGAGTTAAGCTGGGTCTTAAAAAAAGTGTTCATGGACTTTTTTCTGTGTAATTACAGAAACCAATGAAGTAAAGGAGAAGAAGAAGTTACCTAATACTAATCTTGAATAAAGGCACATAAGTATGTGTGCATGCTGTGTGAAATACAAATTAGTCAGGGGTGTTCAGAGGAGTCATTGAGAACGAGTATCGAAAAAATAGCTTCAAGTCAATTTATTAAAAGCCCCAAATGTCAGGCTTGGGAGTTTATAATAAATGATGTGTCACAGATAGATTTAAATAAAAGATTATTACAAAAATATATGGATTTAACAATTTATTTCTGACAAAATATAGAATATAAATGAGAAGCAGTGAATTAAAAAACTGAGAATGTGTAAGCTAAGTAGAACTAAGTATTCCTGGGAAAGTGAGGATGTAGAGAAAGGAAAAGGACTAACAAACTTAGGATGAAAGATAGATAAGAATAAGAGCATAGATGTTTAGGTTTCCACAAAGTATGTGTGAAACTATTTCACTAAAATATATACCATAGATATGAGTAAGGAAACAAAATTTAATGTTTATTCATTGGATTTGGCAGGCCTCTTTGAGCACACTCAAAAAAAATCAAAAAATAAGGAATTAGGAGAAATAAAGAACAGAAACCAAATTGCTAGGATCAATAAGAAAATATAAATCTGTCACAAAAAATAAAAACAAAATTTTTATGGGACTGCTATTTCTCTATCTGAAGACAAGTTGTTACTTATTCCATAGCTCCTAATGATTTGTTTCAAATCTTGTAACATAATATTTATTATAATTATACTATAAAATATTAAAGAACATATAATTGGGAAATTATATAAATCATCTAAGAATATGTACTCAAAAGATAGATTCAAATCAAAGGATCTCTCAGTAGAAAACAGCAGGTACAAGTATTTCTTTTCTCTTCTTTCAACTTCCATTTACTTGGTATACCAATAATATATTTCTTACATATAGCAGGTATATATAATAACTTGAGTTGATGAATATGTATTGACACTCTCCTTATATATAAATAAACACAAATATGATCTGAAGTTGATAAGATAATTACTTAATTTACTATACACATTGAAAGTGTAATAATAATACATGTTTCCTTCAATTAAAATCTACATTTCAAATTGTAACAGACAAAAAAAAGCTAATAACAATCCAAAGATGCTTGCTTCTAAATATCAGAACCTACAAATATGTTAGGGTACACAATAATGGGGGATATCATGACATGTGGAATTAAATATTCTAGCTATTTGATTTTGAGATGAGGAGATCATCTTGAGCTAAGAAGGTAGTCTAATGAAATCTAAAATTACCATACATGTGAAAATGAGAGATAAGTCAGTGTAAAAAAATTTTTATAGGGGCCAGAGAGATAGCATGGAGGTAAGGCATATGCCTTTCATGCAGAAGATTATTGGTTTGAATCCTGGCATCCCATATGGTCCCCCGAGCCTGCTAGGAGTGATTTCTAAGCATAGAGACAGGAGTAACCCCTGAGCGCTGCCAGGTGTGACCAAAAATAAAAATATATATATTATTTTTTTATCCAGAACTGTCCTAATACCCTTCTCTATTTCTTTATTTTTACATCTTATTTGTTTATTTAGAATTTCTTTTGTTTTGGTTTGGTTTTGATTTTTGAGCATCACCCGGTTATGCTCAGGGGTTTCTCCTGGCTATTCGCTTAGAAATCTTTCCTAACAATCACTACAAGGTATGCCCTACAGCTGCATTATTGCTCTGGCCCCTGGAAGTTCTTTTTTATTTATTTTATTTTATTTTTTGGTTTTTGAATCACACCCGGTGGTGCTAAGGAATTAGGGGTTACATCTGGCTCTACACTCAGAAATCGCTCCTAGTAAATTCAGGGGCCATATGGGATGCCAGGGATCAAACTGTTAGTCTCATGCAAAACAATGCCCTACTTGTTGTGGTATACACACACACACACACACACACACACACATATACACAAACACACTTATTTTTGTTATCTTTATTTCCCAACTCTTGCTCCTACCATTTTCTTTGTAACCTTAGTTATATTTCCAAAATCTAGATTATTTTTTCTGTTTTGTTTTGGACATTTTCTCTTTCTGTTTCTGTATGTAGACCACATACACTACTTACATACATGCATACTTAGCACTTATCTTTCCTCTTGTTCTATATAATTTGTTATTTTTCTATTTATGTGTAACAGAATATTTCAGTAAGAGAAGATTTCAGTTTATATCACAGCTCATTAATAGTGTACTGTGTATATATGTCATAAATTTTTTTAGCCATGCATTATTTTTTGAGTTGTTGGATTATTTATAGATCTAATCAATTCTAAATTACACTGTGGTAAGCATAAATTTGATATATATTTGAATTAATCATTTTTTGTTGTTGTGAGAGATCAAATAGTAAATATTTTGAACATTATGATAGCTCTGTTTTTAAATTCTTGAGTAGTCTCCATTGTTTTTTATGGTAGCTTATTAACTAATAATTTCAATCCTAGTAAATAAGGTTTTCTCTTCATCCCATTACACACACTAGATATCTCTATTTTTTAGTATAAATCATTTTATTGGAAGAATATTTATTATAACTTTCCTTATATAAATTTAGAACAGCAAGTTGTATAATAAAATTTTTGTATCACAAATGGAAAAACTTCACTTTGCATTTCATCATCAATTACCTATATCTCTGTTGACAAAGAGGCATTATTAGTTTCTAACTTTTAGATTGGATTATAGTTAAATACGCAATTTTACATCTACTGTTAACACAAGTTCTCTAAACATTTGCTGTTAGTGAATGCAAGTATGTATCTGTAATTTTTAAGTTGATTAACAATAAATAATTCATCACTAGAAAGTTTCTAACGTTGCCCAATTAGGCTGACCTCCTGGTTGTTATAGTCTGGACACTCCTTTGTCCCATATGACAGCAAAACATTGAACATAACCACTCTTGATAATGAATAGTTTATGATAAATTTGGTAGAGTATCAATTCTTACTCAGACAAAACCAGCTACCATGTTTAAAGATCAAAGTGGCAAGGAAATAGTGTCCTTGAGCAACAAATAGTGTGAAGTTGAGGCCTATTAAATATTTGTGAAGTATCTTCTAAGATCTTTTTCTCTCATTCCTTGGGTGATTCAGTACTAACTAGCACTTTGATATCAGTTTTCTGAGAAAGACTTCACAAGAAGTGTCTCTACCTTTGCCTGAATCCACAGAAAATATAAGGGTACATCTACTGTTTTACTGTTTTAAGTCATAGATTTGAGAGCATTTGTAATGCAATTATAAGGTGATAATGCATCAATTAAAATATGTAACTATTCTGCATTGCATACATAAAATATCAGGCAACATTTAGAATCACAGTAATTTTATTATGTCCTATATTATATCATTTGATTCCTAGAATGTGGACCTACCTTCAAAAGTAGATCATTTGCCATAATTGGAGTTTCTTAATTGGGTTTGTTGAGTTCTGGTTCTAGTTGTGACTATGGTACTTGTGACGAGTGTCCTTATCTTTCTCCTAACTCCTTTTATGATGCCCCACAATGAAAAATAATACATGTAAGATACATGTTTTTATTTTATTTACAAGTCATCTTTTAAACATGGAATAGGAAATGGTACTGTATGCAATTTGAGTTCAATAGGACATTGTAGAGAGAAATAAATGATATGGAGGTAGTAATTATTAAACTAAATGCTGGAACAATATATGAATAATGACTTTCTTTCTAACACCTTGAAATACTTGAGAGGTATCACAGTGGATAGGGTATTTGCTTTGCACAGGCCAACTCAGGTTTAATTTTGGAATCCTAAATGGCCCCCTGAACACATCAGGAGTGATTCCTGGGTGCAGATCCAGGAGTAATTCCTGAACACAACTACTAGATGTGACACTCATCCCAAAACAAAACACACAAAAAAAGACATGGAGCAAATTGAATAATTTATGTGTAGTTGATCTCAATACAATTTATTTTACTTTATTTTTTATTTGATGGCAACAACTGTTGGTGCTCAAGAATTAACCCTCATGGTCCTTAGGGGACAATATATGGTGCTAAGTTTTAAATGGGATCTGCTGCAACTAAAGTCCTTTATTTCTTTAAATATAATTTCAAAAAATACTAAATTGCTCCTCATGATCCATTACCTTACATACTGTATTTGCGTCCTCAGAATTGGCAAGTTTTGTCCATCTAAGAAAAAAATAAGTTCATTGTAATTTTGTATTCTTGTCAATGAATAATACTTAAGTGGGGGAGAAGTCATGTTTTGAGGATTAAAGGACAGAATAAGATAGAGCTATGGTTTAAAAAAAAAGACCAGCCTGAATCACACTCATTAATTGACTACACAGAGTATGTTCAATAAAAGTTCTCTCCTTGTCAACTATTTTGATCTAAACTTGAAGTCACTTTTCAAAAAGTTGTAAGCTTTACTACTTAAGAGTCAACATATTAATTGATAAAAAAATAATCACTGGAGGAGACAGAGAAGTGGCACAAGGGGTAAGACAACTGTCTTGCCCACACAAGCCAAGGACAGACTCCCCTGCGTCCCATATGGTTCCCCAAACCAGGAGTAATTTCTGAGTCCATAGACAGGAATAATCCCTAAGTATCACTGGCTATGGCCTAAAAACCAAAAAAAAAAAATCATTTGAGACATGTATTTCTGTATTATCAAGTGAAGGGATAGATAATAAAGAAATCACAATTAAATGTATTTAGGTTTTGGATTTATAATATTAATGTACTTTACCTCAATGTTTGCCTCAATTCTATGCAGCATTTAAGATGTTGAACTTGAGAAAGTGTCTGTTTATTTCTCCTTCCCATTTTTTTTATGGGGTTAGATGTTTCTTGTTAAGTTCTGTCAATATCTCGTATATCTTAGAGGTTATCCCCTTATCTGATGGATATTGGGTGAATAGTTTCTCCCATTCCATTAGTGGCCTTTGTATCCTTGTCACTGTTTCCTTTGAAATTCACAAGCTTCTCAGTTTAATGTAGTCTTATTTGTTTCCTCTCCTTTGGACAGTGGTGTTTCCTCTTTGAAAATGCCTTTAGTCTGTCATGCAAATAACAAGAACAATCAGTGCTGGAGGGGATGTGGAAAGAAAGGAACTCTCATTCAATGCTGGTGGGAATACTGTTTAATCCAGCCTTTATGAAAAACAATATGGAAATTCCTCAAAAAACAGGAAATTGATTTTCCATATGATCCCACTATACCACTCCTAGGGATTGATCCTAGGAATACAAGAACACAATACAAAAATGTACTCTGCATTCTTATGTTCATTGCAGCTCTATTTACAATAGCCAGAATCTGAAAACAACCCAGATTTCCAACAACAAATGAGTGGCTAAAGAAACTGGTACATATACACAATAGGATACTATGCAGCTAACAGGAAAAATAAAGTCATGAAATTTTTCTATACATAGATGGACATGGAAACTATTATACTAAAAAAATGAGTCAGAGAGAGAGAGATAGACACAGAATAGTCTCAATTATATGTGGGATTTAAGAAAAATAAAATATAGTATGGTAATAATACCCAGAGAAAATAAGGAAGAAGTTAAAAGGACCAGCCCATGATATGAAACTTATAACAAATATTTGTGTGTGCAACTAGAGAAATAACTACACCAACAACTATCAAGACAATGGTAGTAAGTGATAGAAATAGAATATCTGTTTTAAATACAGGCTGGGGAAGGGTGGAGGAGGGAGGAGGGAGATGGGGATATTGGTAGTGGGAAGGTTGCACTAATGAAAGGGGTTATCTCTCCTGATGACTGAAACTCAACTACAAACATGTTTGCAATCATGGTGCTTAGATAAATATATTAATAGAAAGAAAAAACAATATAAAAATCTAAATAAAAAAGGAAAGGAGTTAATATAACTTAGCATAGAAAATTATACAATAGTAAAATTATAAATTTCCTTTTACTTACTCCTTCCAGAGCATAAAACCCTGCCATCTGAAAAATCTTGGAAAATGTACCGATTGTTTATTTTAGCTCTGGGAACACTGATGTCTGATTCACCTCTCTAAATTCTGTAAAATACATAATCAAAATACTGACACAAATAAACTAGAGAAATTGAATAGTAAGAATATAGAAAAATGAGGTATTTCTTTTGTTTGTTTCTCATGGACAGTTTGAAGACTTCATGAGGAAATCCAATAAAATCATGTGAAATAAGCCATCTTATATAATTTTCCACTTAGACAAATCAGCCTCAAGATCTAGAGATAAAACATTAGATTTGGAACATATTCAAAAGAGATGATCATATCTAAAGAATCTCTTAGAACCAACCTTGTCAAAGACAGAACTTTTTAACCAACAAAGACTAATAAATGTGGATCAGTGGCAATTGTGTGTGAGTGGCTTTCATGTGTGAGGCATGATTTAAGTTCTGGCATAGCAACTGTGAACAAGCAAACACACACACATACACACAAACACACACACACACACACTGATATTTTATTGACTAAAGTAAAAGTTTTGTTTGGAAAAGTTTATTCTATGAAACTAGCTTAAAAAATCTCTTTAAAATATCAACACAAGCATATCAAAATGTGTAAGTTTTATTCTGTAACTTAAATATATTATTATGCAATTTTTGGTATTTTTGACAGTGATTTAATTTTAAAGCATGATGTTTTAGTCATTTTACTTAAATGTTGACAATTTTTTTGTGTGGTTTTTCCGGTCACAACCGGCAGTGCTCAGGGGTTACTCCTGGCTCCATGCTCAGAAATTGCTCCTGGCAGGCACCGGGGGTGGGGGGGGGGTGGAGGGCATATGGGACACCGGGATTCAAACCGATGACCTTTTGCATGAAAGGCAAACGCCTTACCTCTATGCTATCTCCTGGGCCCCAAATGTTGACAATTTTGATATCTTAAATATTATAGCATATAAGCATGGTTAAGTTCAAGTAAGTGAATTTTATATCCTCACCTAATGCTTTTTGAACCTCAAAATTTATTTTAAGGAAAATTCCATCACTAATGTACAAGTTCTATAAGTAAATTATTTCCCATAAATATAGTTTTACAAGAACAAGGTATCTGTCGACTAAGAAATAGAAGGTTAAAACTTCAAAGGGTCAATATCTGACCTTTTCTATATTAATATGACTTTGAAGAATCAATATTTTTCAATTTCTTTACCTGAAAAAAGTGCTATGTTAAAACCAAGAGACATGTTGTCTAGTTTCAGTATTGTGGTTGCTTTCCTAAAGTATCATACTATGTTATGTTATATTATGGTATGCTATGCTATGATATGCTATCTTATGTTATATTATATTCATATTATATTTGTGCATGGAAATTTATATATAGGTAGTATGCATTTGTGTCCAACATATGATTTTTTAATTATTCACTATAAAATGCAAAACTTAGAGGGTTGGGTGAATAACTAAGAATTTTAATCAGTGTTTCTTATATAATTAACTTCTATAAAACTAGACTAGTAGATATAAAGATGTAGGGTAGGTAGGGCTCTTGATCTTTAAAGATCAAGCTTGACTATACTCCCAGAACTCCCTAAGAGAGCACTGCCAGGAGTAATTGCTTATCACTGAAATTTGTCCTTAAACCAAAAAAATAAATAAAAATATAAAAGAAAAATAAATAAAAATATATAAGTAAAATAAAAAAAGAATGGAAAACTTCCTAAATAACATCAATAACAAAATTAAATACCTAATTCTCCCATGTTAAATTTTATTTTAATTTATATATTTGTATAAAAACATGTAATCCATAGAATTACATGAATAAACAGAAGCATATTTATATGTTTTTAAAAGATTTAAATATATTTCTTATAATTAAACTAAAATTTATATGAAGCTTATTCAAGGTGTTATAATTATTAATTAGTAGTAAAGAAATAAAGATATAAACCATAACAATTTTTTGCTTTCATTTGCTCTTAAAAACTATAGAAAGCAGGTAAGGATGGTATTTTTTCATTTTGTTTTGTTTTTGCATCACACCCCACAGCGCTCAGGGATTACTTCCGGGTCTATGCTCAGAAATTGCTCCTGGCAGGCTCTTGGGACCAAATGGAACACCAGGATTAGAACCACCATCATTCTGCATACAAGCCAAACGCCCTACTTCACTGCTCTCTCCAGGCCCATGATGATAGATTTTAATTTATATTTGATACAAATTGAATGGAAATCTTGATATAAATTTCTAATAATAATTAATTGATGAATTGCTACATAATTATTTAGTCATCATGAATTTGTGCTTCAATTGCTTTTTTATTAAATCAATCTACAGAATTTCAAAAATCAATGTGTTTAGAGTGCACATCAATAATCATAATCAAAGATAATTATTCAGAAAAGAAGAAATGTAGTGCTTATGTCATAACAAGTAAGATACAAATAGATTTTTTTGTCTTCTGGCTTGGGAATAATATATCTTATAGTGTTCAGGTCTCATATGTACATCCTATTGGTTTATCTGAAGCTAAACATTTACTTAAATTTTTAATAGGCAAAGAGTCTCATAAAACTAAAATATTTATGAACCTATATAAATTTTTAACGGACCTCTCAATTATTGTTTAAATTTGTGTGTTTTTGTTGTATTATTTTTTAATAAAATATAATTACCTTAACATAATTATTATCTAAATTCCTCTAATTTGATCTAAGACTATCAAAATAGTCTGATAAATGAATATTTATATAGAAATTGAACAAATTAATATTTTGATAAATTATTAAACACTTGAGATCAATAATAAAATCTGAGATTTATAGGGATCAACTTTCTTTGTTCTGAAAGAAAATATAAAAGTCTGCTTTTGTAGTTAAAAGTTTTTATTGTGTCAATTTTTTTTGAGTTAAGTTGAATATGAACTAATTTATCACCAGAACTTCTTTTGAATCCAGAAGGCAAAGTTGGATCTGTTAACACAGGTCCAATAAAATTCTTACCAGAGATGTATGAATATTTTCGAGATGTGGTTTCACCATTCCTTTTAAAATATTATTATTTAAGTTAATCATATATATTTAACCTTCTCTGAATTATTTCACTTAATATAATGCGATCACATGTTGTTCCTGTTAATCTAAAAACAAAAGTTCCTTTCTAATTTTGACTTTCTAATTTTATTGTGCATCATGTTTGATTTCTTTGCCATTAATTTGGTGAATGCTTATTGACTATTGTAAATAATGCTGTAGTAAACATGAGTTACATAATCTTTATAATTAGATAGTTTTAAAGTACTAATTTGATTCCATATGTTGTATTTGTTATGTAAATATATATAAATATGTATACAAATGTATACATATGTATGTATATATTATCTATAATCATATTATATATCTATATTTATTTATAATTTATTTATTTTATATTATATTTATTATAAATGTATATTTATATATATTTATAACAAATATAAATATTTTTTGTTTAGACTTGGTAAGAACAGTTTTATTTCGTAACAAATGACATTTAGATTGGGATCAATATAAAACAATAAAGATATGATAAGGATTTCACATCTTATTTTTTCAGATCAGAAAAATCCCTAATAAATCAATGAAGGTAAACCCAGAACAAACAAATAACCAAGTTACGTATTTTGGTGGTTTCAATTGCCAGCCAAAAACAGAAGGAGTTTTCTTTAGAGATACAGCCATACAAAAAAAAAAAAAAAAAAAGCTTCTCTAAAACTGTTGAAGTTCCACTTGGGAAAAGCTGAGCAGCAGGAGTGTTAGAATCACAGCAGGAGATTCAACTCAGTCCAATTTATCCTGTTGTTTTAAAAATGACATTGATCTTGTGTAGCAGATGTGACTCCTGGTTATTCAGAGTTCACCCACTAACCAAAGCATCCCTGATTTAAATGAAAACACATTGGAAATCCTATTGTGATCCACTCTACCTATCCGCCCAGTGCCTCTTCTTGCTCTCCTCCCTACTTCGCCTATCTCCATTCCTACTGATTTTTTGTGTGGATGTATTTTTCTCTTCTTGGTATTGGTTTTGTTTAAATTCTTTCTTGGAATTATAAAGTAATTTCAGTGTCCTTATTTCATCGTGTACTAAAGTGATCATGCCTGTTTTACTAAAGATTCTGTAAGCATAGACTATATCTAGCATTTGAACAAAAGAATATAGCAGAGCCAATAATAAGATGTCACTGAAGTCCAATTTTACATGATTAACATTCAACTTAGAAAATACTTTAGAGGATGCATATATTCAAATTGTTTTTTCTTCTTGCATTATGAAAAGTGTTCTCTTACTTCCACATTCTACCCCTGTCCCTGCCTCTTTCTTTCTGGACAACTTGGCAGATTCTAACTATTCCTTAGCACTCTACTTAACCAAAATGTTACAAGCCCACAAATATATTAAGTGTTACTTTATCCTTTTGCACATGTGTATTAGCACTTATTTCACTTTAACAATTATTTGCTTATGTTTCTGCCTCCAGCACATGCCACTGAGCTCTCTGCAAAACACAGGAAATTTTTCTCACCTGCACAAGTGATTATTCAAACATTGTTAAATGAATGAATGAATAACTAAATGAATACACAAGTGACTGATTAATAATAGAAATTCAGTTTGTGGGGGAAGTCTATAAAGATGATTATTGCCATTAACTCCAAAATCACACATTTATTATGAAAACAACACATTTTAATCCCGTTAGATTGAATTTTAGTCAACACTTGTTCTCAAATCCTTGGAGTGTTAAGTATATTTGGAGCTTGTGGATGTTGAACAACAGCTACAAAAACCTGCCACATTTCAGTTTCTTTCACAAGCCAGTAAGAATTTTGCTATGGGAAAGATTCCAATTTTTTCATATTAAGGGAACCAAGAATCTAGCTATACTCTTTTACTTACTATGTACAACTTCATTGCTAGTGGGAAAGTTCATTAAAAAACACTTCAAGTTTACCAATCTTAAAGGTAGTAGCTTTTATTTATTTATAGATTTCTTTTTGTCTGGGGGCTACATCCAGCATTGCTCAGGGCTCACTTCTGGTTCTGTGCTCAGGGATCACTCCTATAGGATTTAGAGAACCATATGGATTGGAAGGGAATGAAATCACATCAGCCACTGCAAGGCAAACACCCTGCCCATTATCCTATTGTTCCATTCCTTGTTTACTTCTTTTGACAAAAATACATGTAGTATAATACACATAAGTAGTCAAACTGTTGGAAATATAAGACAACCAAATAAGTATTAATACTGCTTTATTATATATAATAAATAGAAATAAATATAATAAATGATATGTGTTATATAATTTATATATTGTTATATAGTTATATCATTATTTATTTATATCATTTTATTTATTATTTATATCATTATTAACTTGATTATTTTACTTTACATTTCTTTATAATTTATAAAAATTATTTAAATAACGGAGTTATTTTACTTACAAGATATAAAGTGGACATAAAAATTCAACATAGAGTCCCAAGTTTGATCCTGTTGGCCAGTGTCGAACCACCAGGTATCATTATGATGTCCTCATGAGCACTGTCAGTTAGCCAAAGAGACCCCAGAACCACTAGGCTAATGAAGTACTAGATCACCCAGTCC
Source organism: Crocidura indochinensis (assembly GCA_004027635.1). Classification (NCBI taxonomy): domain Eukaryota; kingdom Metazoa; phylum Chordata; class Mammalia; order Eulipotyphla; family Soricidae; genus Crocidura; species Crocidura indochinensis. The sequence goes on along the minus strand of PVKC010017561.1, from coordinate 6,616 downwards.
TAAAATCTAACAGTAAGATCCATGTACTACCAGAACAAATATCTCCATGTTGGTCCCCAAGCTCCTAATATTGCTAAGATGATTTCCTCCCACCCTAAGATGAATATATCAGATGTAAATCTATATATTAAAAGCATAAAGTTTTAAGTTTAAAAGTTAAAGCAATAGATTATTTATTTCACCAGGTTTTCAGATTAGTTATTAAGATATTATTTAGCAATATCAACAGATAAGTTTTCACATGTTGTACTTTCCTTATATATTATGGCACATGTTATTATTTTCCAGAATTTTCCTCCTCCCAGCATTTTCAATTCAACTTACTGTTATGTTACAAGGAGTGTCTTCTCACCCTTTGACAAAATGACTGTGAATTTTAACTACTTCGGTCAGTGAGGAGGGGCAAACATGGTAGTGGGTCCTTCTCCAGTAGAAATTCCTTGAGATATTAGATCTTTCCATTGCTTCTTGCTCCTACTTCTGTCATAAAAAAAACAAATATGCCCTTAAGGATCTTTTCAGTCAGATTCCCCTGGGATTTGTTGCTTCAGAATTTGATCCTGAGGTTTAAGAAAAATAATAATATGGTAATAATAATCAGAGACAATAGAAATGAGGTTTCAAAGGACCAGTCTATGATATAAAGATTACTAAAAAAAAAAAGAGAAATAACTACACTAACAACTATCATGAAAATGGTAGTGAGAGAAATAGAATGCCTGCCTCGAAGATAGGCAAGGGGTGGGAGAGAAAGGAGATGGAAGGATTGTTTGTGGGAAGGTTGCACTGGTAACTGAGGTGTACTTTTTTATGACTGAAATCCAGGCATGTTTGTAATCATGAAATACAGGCATGTTTGTAATCATGGTGCTCAAATAAATATATTAATAAAATAAAAAAAACAAAGAAATAATATGATCCTGCAATAAAAGGAAGAAAAGAACAAATACCAAATATACAAATACCAGTGACCCTACATTTAAATATGTAATAAACAATTTTGCTCTTAATTATGGTGACATGGAAATAATACAGTTTATAAAACCTGGAATCATTTTAAAATAAATAATTGCCATTAGTGATAATACCAAAATTATAGACATGAACATAAATAATTCTAAGCTAATAAAATAATGCACATCTTAGATACATAAACAGAATTTTAGAAGCTAAAATGTTATGACATGCTTAAATATACAGGCATAAACCCAATATTCCCTGCTTTTTATTAGAAGGCAGGTTAGTTTATTGGAAAGTAGAGGAGAAAGAAAAAGAAACTCTCCAGGTGGGAAGACAATTAGTAGAGAACTGAGTTCAACTTTCCCTATTTGCATCCATTTCTTATTAGACGTTATGATATAATTAGTTATAGCAAAAGTATTCAATTAACAGTATTATTGACAAAATATATTGTAAAGCACCATTATTTACAATATTGCTAATGGTAGTGTTTTATGTATTTATTTTTTCAAAATGACATTCTCCACAATGTCTACTTCCCCTACCCTTGTTTCAGGGTACCGTTCTTCCACTACTCAGCACATTTGGTAAGCTCAATTTTGTAGATGAATTCTCTGATTCTGTTACCCTTACCACTTGTTATTCCCTTACTATTTTTCTTTATATTTTTATTTTAAAATTATTTCATATGTTTAATAACCATATTTATAATAATTAATCACTTTAATTTATTTCATTATTAATGTGTCATAATTAAATATTAATAATAAATAATATTGTTATTAATGATACGTTTATTGATTAATTGCATAGGTATATTAAAGTTAAATGTATTAAGTTTTTGCTGATTTTACAAAATATGACTTCATTTAACTAACAAATTTCTTCACATCCTAACATATGTTCAAAACTTTTCAATTTAATTTATTTAAAGAACTTGATTTTGTAAGAACTTTATAGTTTTCTGTCTTTCTCTAAACCATTCTATAATGTTCTTTACACTTAGTAAGCCTTTCTCACCAATCATTTTCTAATCAATTTTCTATATGTTCTGAGGTTTCTTTCTCTTTTGGAATTTACTCCTTATTTTGGTTGAAGCAACTAAAAAAACTTTCTGCAAAATTTTGATAATTATTTTAGGACTTTGCATTTCTGAAAATATTTTTATTGTTATTTCAATCATAGCTGCTGATAGGTTAAGTGTATAATTTTAGTTAGACATCATTTCTTTTTTTTTTTCTTTTTGGTTTTTTGGGCCACACCCGGTGACGCTCAGGGGTTACTCCTGGCTATTCGCTCAGAAGTCGCTCCTGGCAGGCACCTTACCTCCAGCGCCACCGCCGGGGCCCCCAGTTAGACATCATTTCTATAAATATCTTCAGATATCTTTACCTGAAAACCCTAAACCATTTTTACTACCAACATCTTGTTTATGGACTATCTACTCACTTTTTTAAGACATTACGCAATTTTTTCTCAATTATAAAATTTAAATATTATTTTGAATTGCTATATATTTATTTCTATTCATAATAATTGCCTGCTTTAGGACCTATGTAGTAACAAGTATCTAACCAGATTCAGTCATATATAAGACATGCTCTCTAATGGCTGTACTAAATAAATAAAGACATTCTAAGAAGTTCAATGACTATAATTCACATAATTGACATTTACATTTAATTTGGTTTATTTAATAGTGTTTCTCATTATTAATGATTTGTTTTCAAATTGTAGATCATAAATTTTCATTGATTTTTTATTTAAAAATTAATTTACTTGAGATTTACCATAACTTAGAAGATTTGTTCAAGTAAAGTTCCCAAAACAGTTTCTATTAATGCTTTATAATCTTTAACATTCTTATAATTGCACTATTTTCTTTCATGTAAGTAACTAAATCTTATTTAATGCAAGTAAGTATCATGAGTTTCAAGTGCTTTTAGACTAAAGGCATCTTCAAGGAGGAAACAGCACTTTCCAAACAATGGAAGCAGAGATAAATGGTTGATAATATATTAAGCTGAGAAGCTTCTGTACCTCAAAGGAAATAATGCCCAGGATAAAAGAGCCACCCATTGAATGGCAGAAATTATTCACCCAAGATCCATTAGATAAGGGGCTAATATCTAAAATATACAAGGCACTGACAGAAATTTACCAGAAAAAGACATCTAATCCGGTCAAAAAATGGGGAGAAGAAATGAACAGACACTTTGTCAAAGAAATACAAATGAACAAACATACATGACAAAATTCTCCACATCAGTAATCGTCAGGGAGATACAAATCAAAACAACTATGAGGTACTATCTCATGCCACAGAGATTGGCACAAATCACAAAGAATGAAAACAAGCAGTGCTGGCGGGGATGTGGAGAGAAAGGAACTCTTAATCACTGTTGGTGGGGATGACATCTAGTCCAGTCTTTATGGAAAGCAATTATGTCCTAAGAAATATAAATGATATAAAACTAATTTAATGTAAATAGTAAATATTCTATTTTATATATTATTAAAATCATGTCATCAAAAATGGGTTTTTCTTTACTTTTTTTTTTGGATTATGATTTTTGGGTCATACCAGACAGCAGGGAACCATATGGGATGTTGGGATTTGAACCACTGTCCTTCTGCAAGCAAAGCAAATGCCCTACCTCCATGCTATCTCTATATCTCCTATAACTACTTTATTTTTAAAGGGGTGTATTGTACTTTGATAGAAATAAGAAGTTGACTTGATCTCAATATTTTTGAGAATGGCTGTTCTTCTTTGATATTCACACACATTTCCCTTAAAGGAACATACTTATATCTTTTCATTTGCTCTCTACTTTTTCTGCAGTATAGAGCAGTATAGGTTCTCTAAGTGAAATACAGATCTCAAGGTTGACATACCTTCCATTCTCTTCAAAACGATTAGTATCAGAATTCCAACATCAGCCAGGTTGAAAGTTATTCTTTTAAAACCAATACTTAGAAACATCATACAAATATAAGTGAGAATGAAGTTTTATTTCCTTTTAGGTTTCTGATAATAGGTACAGAGGTTCTTTATCAATACTGTTAGTTTTATTGTCTTGATTATATATTTATTTGTATGTTTCTTTATTTTTCATCAGAAATAAAGGAAAATAATCTATGACAGTTTTCAAATTAAATATATAAAAATTCATATTTCATGGAAAAATTATCTAGAGTTAATGCTATGTAAAGTATTAAATAATAGCAGGCCCACAAAGCTAATTAATTGTATGTATTAAGCCCCTTAAACCAGGGCACCAGGCCACCTTCAAACCTATTTGATATTTTCAACAGGTTTTTACTTCCTGACTAGTGTTTAACAGTCCAGAAAGTTTAGAAATGCTCCATATAGAGGCAGGTAACTTCTATTTTCTTTGACTTTCCCCAGTTTGGCAATCTCTGAATTGAGTAAATTAAACCCCAAGTTCAGTGAATATTCTTATCTTAGTTTCTCATCTCAACTGAATTTTTCCTCCTCAGCATTTCTTAAATATTAAATTGATACTTTGTACATATTTTGTTGATTCCGCTTTTTACTATTTTTCCCAGGACAAGAGGAATGGTGTTTTCTCCCACTACTGTACACAGGAGATTAAAACAATGCATGGTTTGAAAAATGACTCCACTCTCCAAAATAGGACTTTTGAAATGTTAATGGAATTAGAAAAGGAATGAACGAAATTCTTTGTCAGCCTCAAAGAAAATGGCTTCAGATTCTTTCTCTATCATTCATAATTAATTATGTGTAATCTAGATCAAATTACTTAATTTCTCTAAGTTTTTGTTTCTCCCTTATAAAAGAAGACTAGCCATAGATTGTAATGAGCCTTAAAAGAGTAGTGGCAACTGTTATCACTGCTTCATTAAGATGCCCCACATTTAGAAGCACTATACATTAGGAATGACTAAACTTATTTTTAATTATTATTTTTTGGAAATGAGTAGTCTTTACTGAAAGATAAGATAGTCTTCCAAATATAGGCAGGATACAAGGATATTTACAATGTTGCATCTTAAGTCACACATACTCAGGAGCTATTCTGACATGAAAGTAAGTACATGTGTCATTTTCTGACCTGATTGGTTGTAAAGTTTTGTGAATCTGCCCTGGGGAAAAGGGACTGAAATTTATGAGACCTATCATTTTGTCAAGGAGCGTAGCTAAGACCTCAATTCTATGTACTACTATGACCTATTATTTTCTTTAAAATGTCCTGCAGAAACTCTGAGGCTAACTGAGAGTAGGTAGAAGAAGTCTTGGTGAATCCTCTTATCTCTTACTCCTCCTGAATTCCATAATAAGATATATTGCTTCAAGTGTACCAATATCCAGAGGTCATTGGTGACTGTAATGTACTTGATTTTCGCCTTTGCTGCTGTCAGTTGAGAATATAGGTGTTAACGTATAGGTCATACATTTTCTTTGTTTATGTGTTTTGTTCACCTAAATGAAAGTCCCTTTTTAGATGTTTCATTCCTCAGAGTAAAGGGAAAAATGAAATTTCTGAACAGGAAAAAGAAAAGTAATTTTTCAGAATCAGACCTCTTCATATCTGGAGTGTTATGAAACCATCTACATGATGAAAGAAAATAAAGTGAAATAAAGGTGGTAGAGGAACAGTGGTGTGTAGTACACCATTGGCCTTTTGTGGTGGTTGAGAGTCGTTATTCTTTATTAGTACTATAAACTTTAACAGTAGTTTAAGCAGATAAATAAGCAATAGTACATTGTTTTACAAAAGGAAAGTAGAAAACATTTTGCTCAACCCAACTCACAAATGGCAAAATAAAACCCAGAAGCATGCTATAAAACACATACTTTAAAACAATCATAAATATGAAGTATAATACCAACAACTTATAAAGTAATTTAAAATACAGGAAAGGTACTCCAGCTAATAAATGTAATAATTATGAGATGAAAGAAACAAATTTAAATTCATCAATCAAGCTCCACCTGTTTGACTCTCTTAGCATAATAAAGTTTTTTTTTCATTTTTTAATATTCCTCATATTATCAGGCATTTATTATTAAGAACTACTTAATGACTCTTCTAATACTTAGTGATAGTTGAGGATTTAGAATGATCCAAATCATCAGATATTAAGTGCTTTCTTTAGTCAATGGCTCAAAGTCAGGATCAATTGGACAGTTCAGAACATCAAAGAATACCCACACTACCTGGAACAAAAACATGTTATTAATACAATTCAAAAGTCCTCTTATGTAATCTCAGTATCTAAAGAGATTTTATAACAAATAGAATTTCCTTTGTTTGTTTTTTGTGGATTTATTTGGCCCACACCGGCTGTGTTCAAGGGTTACTCCTGGATTTATACTTAGAAATCACTCCTGGCTTGGAGGGACTATATGGGATGCCAGGTATGAAACCCAGGTCTGTCCTGGGTCAGCCATATGCAAGGCAAAAGCCCAAACACTGTGTTACCACTCTGGTCCCAATAGCTTTTTTTGTTCTGTTTTTGTTTTTTTTTTGGTTTTTTTTTTTGTTTTTTTTTTTTTTTTTTTTTTTTTTTTTTTTTTTTTTTTTTTTTTTTTTTTTTTTTTTTTTTTTTTTTTTTTTTTTTTTTTTTTTTTTTTTTTTTTTTTTTTTTTTTTTTTTTTTTTTTTTTT
>PVKC010017560.1:0-20147 GCA_004027635.1 Crocidura indochinensis | reverse complement strand
TCTCTAAATTATACATTTGTAACTTTATATTTTCTATTGTTTTGAATTACTATCTTTTTCTACTTCTGTGACAAGCACTTGTATGATGACATATGAAATGGTAACATATAAAAGTATATGTAATTCCTATTACACTACTTTTTATAGAAAGTTTATAAAATTTTTGAAAATAAACATGCTGCCGACACCAGCACCTCTAAGCAGCTTCTTCATGGAGTCCGGGAACCTTTCATGGAGAAAGAGTGGGAACACGAAATGGACAGAAAAACAGAACAATATTGTAGAATTAAATTATCACACACGATGTATGGGGACTTGCGTCTGGAAAGATGAAGACAAATTTTATTTTTTCAGCTGGGTGACTTTTAAGGGTGAGCTCTGGAATGCAGAGTGTGATTTTGGGAGATCAAAGAAAGTAGGAGATGGTTGGGGGAGCATAATGGAAGGCCATAACTAAAATGCATACTAAAGAACTGATACTGAGGGTAAAAAGAAGTTCTGTTGAGGGTTAGCTTTTGTTTTGGGTAAGCAGGAGAAACCAGGTATTTTTCAGGGAAGTGGGAAGAGAGAGAAATGTTTTAGAGTTTTGGGGAAAAAACGAAAATTGCTTTCATCATGAGCTAAGTTTGGGAAAAAACATGATCTTGGCACCAAGGTAGCGGAGATCACAGAGAACTGGTCAGTGGGAAACTTTTGGCGGGATTTGATACTGGCTTCCTTTATTAGAAAGAAATACTGAAGCCTGATTTCTAATAATGGTCAAAAATAAAGAGAGAGATAGTCACAGCCACGTTTAGAATTATAGCCAAACAATCCACGCAAAAGGGTCAACTGATTTAACTACTCTAAGTGGGCCTTTTTGACAAATAATTCTTTTTCAGGAGTGCACTACACCTAAGAAGGCTAAGAAGCACTTCTGGTGTGTGCCCTTCCTGAGTGGGGTGTAACATCGTACATTAAATTAACCATATAAAAATTTTATGATATTTAGAATTTATTTTTGACAAAAAAAGCCAAACTGTTTAACATCTTTGTGTGTGTCTGTTTTATTATTTGTTACACAGATAGCTATGATTTATAGGCTAATGGTTTTTATCTTTACAAGATTTTTGTTATTTCTCATTTTAAAGTTGACTTTCAAATTTTATGTGTTCTATGGAACTAATAGTAACCTTATTTGTTTGTTTGAGCCACGTTTAGTGATTCTTAGGGCTTACTCCTGGCTTTGCTATCAGAAATCTTTACAAGTGGTGCTCATGCTCAGGTATGCAAGGCAATTGTCCTACCGGTTATAACAGTAACTATCTGAACTCTAAACTCCAGGTTTTTAATCTGTCTAACTATCTCTATAGCATTTTAAGAGAGACAGGGCCATTGTTGAATTTTGCTTTTGAGAAAATTCTCCTGTAGAGCACTGGTTAGCAGCTGTTGCCCTAGGATTTCTAGAACTCAACATCTTCAAATTTATTTCTCTTTTTCTCTAAATTACATATTATTTTCTTTATTTAGTGACATGTTTATGATCTTTTTGGCACTAGTTTCAGTTCTTTCCTAAAGAAAAGCTTAGATTGGAACATTTTGAGAGTGTTTAGATATGACAATGCTAGTACTCTACATATGGATAATGATTTGGCTGGATATCAAAGTCTAAGTTCAAAACAATTTCTCTGAAATTAAAAGTATTGTTGAAGAATGTAGTGTTCAAGAAATTCTCATTTCCTTATATTTTCCCTGATTACTTTAATTGCATTGCTCATTCATTGTTATTCTTTCCATGTTGTCAATACTTTGGTGCTTGAAAATCAAGCCAGTTAGTATGTAATTATTATTTTAAATTATTTCACAATCAATATTTCTTTTTAAAATATCTATTATTTAAATTCTAGTAAACCTCAATTGGATTTTTGATTTTTATTTTTGTTAGGGGGTGTCACACCTGGAAGTATTCAGACTTATTCCTGGCTCTGCACTTAAAGATCCCTCCTGATAGGAATCATGGCACCATATGGATTTTGAGTATCAAACCCAGATCTGACACATCCAGGCAAGAGTCCTACCCAATCTGCTCCCCTCAAATGTAATTTTAATAATTTTAATTACTTTCCCTTCTTTGTCCTCAAGTAGTTTGTCTCTGTGTTTTTGATTTGGATTATCTTTGATTGGGCTATTAAAATGCTTTGTTATATATTGAGAATCTGGAAAAATACAAGTTTCTATTACCTATGTTAACCCATAAGTCAATTAAATGTCACATAATATTTTGTGTGCATGACCTATTTCTATCCTTCTAGCACAATATGAGAATTTTGCAAAATGTTTTTGATCTGGCACAGGGAATTTCATACCAAAGTGTTCTCAGATGATATTTCTGGTTCTGTGCTCAAGCAATATGTAAAAGACCATATGTGTTTCCAGGGACTGAACAGGGGTTGGTAAGGTATTTGGAATTACTTGACTCACATAACCTCTCTCAGACCCTCACAACATTTTGTTCAATTGTATTTTGGTTTTTGGATTTTTGGTTGCTTTTTTACATTTCATTTATCTATTTTTTTGATTTTGGGGGCACATTCAACAGTGCTCAGAGATTACTGTTGGCTCTGCATTTAGGACTTAATCCGTGTAGGCTTGGGGGACCATATGGAATGCTGGGGTTCAAACCTAAGTCATCCATGTGTAAGAATAATGACCTATTTGTTGCATTATTGCTCTGCCTCCCCCACATTTTTAAATACTATATCCACTTAGCTTATATCATAATATGTTGTTATAACAGTTACCATAAATAAACCTCATTATCAAGTTATAAGTACATAATATAATACTCTATAGGCACAATATTATATTTAAAACCTTCAGAACAAATCCCCCTCTAAAAGGAAAAATACTTATACTTTGACTAGATGAATATTTCTTAACTTTCACCTCAGCAAATGACACACACCTTTTCATTTATAATATCAATTTTAGTTACCTCCTAGAAATTATTTACATAGAATTCATGCTAATTTTAGTTTTTATTTTAAGACCTTATTAAGTTTTTATAAGGTATCTAATGTCTTACAAATCCTTCAGATTTATTCACTTATGTATTGCATGCAAAATGTTATCTAAATAGTTGAGGGTGCTGGAGTGGTGGCACAAGCAGTAAGGCATTTGCCTTTCAAGTGCTATCCTAGGATGGACCGTGGTTCTATAGATTTATTAATCTTGAAGGCTAGTGACTCCTAGATTTCTGTTGTTTAAACATTGAGTGCTAATTTTAGGATCACATCTATAAGGCTCAGGTATTTTGGTGGATTTGGAAATTCACCAGGATTTTTCTCCATACCTCCAACTTCAGGTGTCTTCCTTGTTACCCTTCTCCCAACATCCTGCCTATCTCTCCTGGAGAGGGAGACCCTCCCATAGCTAGGAGGGGTCTGTGATTGGTAATTTAGGGTTTGCCTGAGGGTATGAACAGACAGAGGATTATCAAGGAAGACGCAGCATGTAGAGATAAGAGAAGATATAGATGCAGAAGCAGGAAAGAGACTGCTTAGCTTAGAAGCCATGTGAGATATGCACATGGTGATGCATAAATAAAGCTGTATGTCTCCTGACTTCTACTGACTGCCTGTGGGTCATTTCACCCAGATACCTACAGACCTGTCAGGCTGAAAAAGGGCTGTAGTCCAGGCTTGGAGGAGAAGAACTTTGCCATCTCCATTCATTCACCATGCACCATCAAGGATTGTATAATTAATATATTATATTAATAAAGATTAATATAATTGATATTTAATACAATATTCCTTAGTTTTCTCCTGGTTCTTTGCATTTGTTGGGAAGGAATTCTGGAGTTTTAGTGTTTCAGAAAGTGATTTATTGAACTGTTTGTATAAAAGGTGGCCAAATGTGTATCCGCTTTAGAGTTGTTGTTTTTTTTTTTAATCAAATGAGCTTATCTAAATGTAATAAAAATATTGCAAATTTGTTCATTGGTTTCTTCAGCTGGAGTTTGGAGTTGTATATTTTCTAGGAGAAAAAAGTGCTAGATACAATCTGCCTGAATTTATATGTTATAAATTGAAATGTCTTTATGTAGACATGCTAGTGTCTGCACTACTTGGGAAAAAGAGGGTTGATGGAAAGGATCAAAAGATCCCTGTCTTCTAGACACAGGCCTGAAATGAAGTGAGTGAGGCAGGTGATCAGGACCTAAGATGGACTGGAGGAGGCTAAAGGAAAGCTCTGTAGGCATCACTTGCAGGTGTTTGATGGGAGGACAGGAAGGTTCCTTTCTCTGCCCAGACACAGACCTGAAATGAGGTACTGAGAACATCAGGACAGACAGAGGAACTGGAAGGAGGGTTATAGAAAGCCCTACAGAGAGTATCAAATGTGTTTGTTTGTTAGGGGGCCCATACCCAGTGTTGGCTCAGGGGTTATTTTTGGTTCTTCTCTTAGGAATTACTGGTAGAGCGTTGGGGCCATATGGGAGATCAGGGGTTGGAACTGGGTCAGCCTCAAGCAAGGTGAGTACATGACCTATTATACTGTCTCTTGGGTTCAATGGGACAAAGTATTTAATGTAATTTGAACATTAACAAATTTCCAAAGACTTATTTTGCTTCCTGCCTAATCTCCATAGTACACACTAATAATATATATTCATTTTTTCTGGGATAGGAATTTATGTGTATATCAATTAGCTGTATTGCATCAATAAGTTCCTTTATAGAATCACTATAACTTCCCAGTGAATTGAACCAGTGATAATTACATAATGCTCATCTTTGTTTCTTATTTACTATTTGTGTTTTAAAACATTTCCAATGCTAGAACTACACTCTTTACCTAATAGGCATAAAAATTTACTCTTGAATGCAAGAAGGCAATTTTGACATAAGTCTTTCTAGCAACTTAAATAATATGCTATCTCCAATTTCTCTTTTTACCCTTACAGTTCTATTCTAAGACAATACTCTATTCACACACAATTTTGATAAAATATGATAGGACATTTTTGAACTATTCTGGCATATAGAGAGCTCAGTGTCCTTTTAAACTAACTAAAGAATGTGAGTTTACTATTCAGTGACATTTCTTGATCTAAAGTACTTTTTATTATTGTGATTTTCTTGTCTAACTAAATAAGCCTGGAGCCTTGGCTATAATGGGCCTCAAATCCTGCAAGTGGTTGTATTTCTCACAGTTGCATTTCAGCCTTATCTATCCCAGTTGGAACTCTCCTGCCACTTACACTGCCTTGCTCTAGGCAAGGCTTCATTGTACTTTCTTTATCTATTTTTTAAACTGCATTGAGTAAAAGATGCCTCAAAAGACAGGCTTTTCAAAATATGTAATTATATATTCATTCTGAGAGCAAACTCTATTATTGGTTCTCTACTTTATTCATCTTTTTGTTGAACACTGAAAGCATATTCATTAAATTTCCAGACTGCAATAACCATCTGATATTGTTTAGGATAAAAATAATTTGATTAATGAGTAAATGAAAGAATCATTGGATATGACAAAATTTCCAGTGATATTATGAAGCTCAGAATCTAAGGGACTAACCATTAACACAATACAGAAATTAATAATTAAATGGGTTCTAAAATAGTTTATCACTTGGATGTTTTTTCCATATGTAATATTGTATTCAGATTTTGATATTCAGACTTTACAGGAATTCTTAAGTGAATTTTTGTAAGTCAAAAGTTTGTCTAAAAGAGAATGAAGATTTAGAAGTCTAATGTATAAAAACAGCTTTAAGACGTGTTAACATCAGATATTCCATGAGATGCAACCAAACACAATTAAAAGGGAATCCAGGTCAAAATAAACTCACTATAAGAAACCACTTAACTATATATCTGAAAGGAACTACTAAATGTAATACTTATATTAATTATATTAACCAATTTTCTAAAGGAGCTACTGAAAATAGTAAATAAGCAGTAAAAAAAAAAAGAAAACATTTTAATTAGATTTAGCCAGGCAGATTGAACAGAATAAAGGGCTAATTTTGAAAAGTAGATAGGGAGAGAAAGTACAGCAGATGGAATGCTTGCCTTGCAAGCTGACACAGGTTTAATTCTCAGCATTATATAGAGTCCCCTAAATATCACCAGGAGTAATCCTGGGAATAGATGATTCATCCCAGAGCTCAAGATGTGTCTCTCAAAAACCAAAACAAACAAACAAAAACCCAACAATATAAATTACAATTAAATATATTATTTAGAACCTAAAAACTTGGGTCTTTGAAGAGATAATAAGGCATTTTTTAAATAAACCATTTACTTAGCTCATAAAAGAAAAATTTTGGTTATGTTGGAGCAAGAAATGGCAGAAAGTAGTTGAGATTGTCATTTTGGAACAGTGTGTGTATGAAAGCATATCACGAACAGTATTATAAACAAAAGTACCTAAATTAAAATAAAAATCATAACTAAAATAAAGGAATAAAAGTAATCAGAAATTAAAGAAATAAGTTACAATTGATACAGCCTTCATAAAACATGTCTTGAGTCATTATTAATAAGTTAAAAATAAGTAAAAGTAAAAAAAACTAAGATAAGTTAAGAAAACAAAAGCTAGGAAAAACAATCTATTTTTATAATTGTATATTCTTCCAAAAGTTACTTAGAATGAATATACATTTTTTCACTATGAATAAATATATTTTTATAATTATATAAATAACAATAGGGAGCAATATCTGTCTTTATCACAAAAACCCAAAGCCAAGTTTCACAATTCTATTAACATTCAAAGAACCTTTATTTTATTCAAACTTTTTCAAAAAGTAAAATAAAGTGTGTAACACTTCAACATACTTTTATGAATTAAACATCACTTTAATCCTTAAACCTTTAAAGGATAGGCCACATGTATAATAAACTATGAGATAGTAACTGACGAGCACAAATGCAAAATTTCTCAATGAGAAAATAAACTAACATCTAGAGGATAAGCTGATTTTGCCTCAGGAATTATGATGCTTAAAAATTCCAAAATTATTAGTGAAACATATAAAATAAATAAAAATAAAGAAATAAATGATATACAATAATATCATATCAAAAGATGCTTGCTGAAAAATGTTGGCAGGTCAGCATCCTAAGAAAAGAGACAAATATAGAGTAATTTCTTTTATGAGTGAGATAGCAAAATAAATAAACAGATTATAAATTGCCAATGGCAATAGGACATGAGAACTAATTTACAAAACTGACCTTACCAGAGTAGTGAGTCTGTGGGTTAACGGGAGGGTGGCAGACACTAAAACAACTGTGCAGGAAAGCAAGCAGTCCAAATAGAGTTTCTGGTATGGGAATACATTAAAAATATTCCAAAGCATAGTGTACCCACCTCCCGAAATAACCTTTTTGTAAAATCTAAAAGTTCTGCTGTACAGATAAGCTCACACCGTTAGGACTTTTAGTTACTGTAAGGAAAAAATTTCACTGGAAAAGATTACCAGGGATCTCAAACTCGCGGCCCGCGGGCCGTTTCAGGCCCTCGCTACAACGTTTTGTGGCCCTGCCCTAGAGAAATCTTTTTTTTGTTTTATTTTGTTTTAGTTGTTTGGGTCACACACCCCCCATGTTCAAAGCTTACTACTGACTTTGCACTCAAGGATCACCCCGACTTTGCCTCCTGCGGCCCCCAGGTAAATTGAGTTTGAGACTCCTGGATTAAACATTTATTTTAAATCCATTATCAAAAAGAAGAAGCTATTCAATATTTTGGTAATAGAAGGCACATAGCTCAACATAATAAAACATTCAGACATCACAAACCCAAGGCTAATTTTTTTTTGAGTATAAGTAATTTAAATTTTTTTCCCCTAAGATCTTAAACAGGATGATTATGTTTACCGATACTACTTTCAACATAGTTTTGAAAGACTGAGCTAATGCAACTGGGAAAAATTAAGAAATTAAAAGAATAAAATTGGAAAAGAGGTAAAGCAATCACTATTTATGGATGGCATAATTTACATAGAAAACCCCAAGGACTCCACAAAAACTACTAGAAATAATGAGCTTATTAAAGTAGCAAAATCAATATAAATAATTTATTTCATTTAAATAAATTAACAATGACTAGAGGAAATTAATAAACAGTTCCATTTATAATTGCATTTTTAAAAGTTAATATACCTGGGTGTATATATAACAAAGGAGGTTAAAGCTGAGTAAAATGTGAATTATAAGACATTACTAAAAGAAATTTAAAATAGAAAGGAATGAAAAAATACTATGTGGCCAGGAGTTTGAAAAAGGGGCAATATATGATGCATGCTGGGAACAGGGATGGTCGGAGGACAATACTGGTGGTGGGAATGCCTCTGATTCAATGTTACTTTGTACTTAAAATACTACTGTGAACAATTTGTAATACACTTTGGTCAAAATAAAAACTATTAATACAAAAATAAATGTTATTAACTTTATAGTGTTGACTTGATACTAGAGGTATTAAGATATATGTCTTGAAAACAGTCTACACCAGTTCAATCCCCACTATATGGTCTCCCAGTCTTTCACTGGTGGATATCTGAAAGGTCCCCCCAAAACCTGGCTTATGGAATTCCATCATTAACATGACCAGGAAGCACTACAGCATTAGGTCTGAGCATTCAACTGACCTGGTTTATTCAAAGTTTCTGAGGACACCTACCCACTTAAAAATTTTATTTTACACAATATAAATGTTATCTTTTCAAGGATAATATATCCAGCATGATATTTTTATTTACGATTATTTTTGATTAGGTTAGCTGTATATGATTTTTGAATAATGAGATACAACTAGGTCATGATAATGTGAAGCAAAGATCATAAATAACTGAATTAGAAATTGATAAACTGAGACTCCTTTTGCCAAACCAAGGTGATCAAACATAGAAGCTATACTCCTTTTAATACTAGATGAATTTCCAAATAAAATTTTCATGTAATAGAGTTAAATATAAAGCACCGTTTTTTTTAATAAATGGAGAACATTTATGACAAAATTAACTATGTAATGTGATTTTTGCAAAATATGCTTAGGTGGCAATATAAAATATTAATGAGACAGACCAAGGAATTAATTAATTTCAATGAAACTATGTTGATTACAAATACAGATTATTTTGCATAGAGAATTTTTATTCTTGTGCAAAAATAAATTTATGGGCCTTGAAAAATATCAAGGGATATTAGAAAATAAATATTATATCTTTCAATATGGGTTTCCTTAGTAATTCTTTACAAAAACAATTTTCCCTTTGCAGCAATGTTATTGGCATAATATAAGGTCGCCTAAAAACTTTTCACTGTATTTATAAATACATTTGCACATTTTATAACTATATTGGGCCAGAGAGATAGCATGGAGGTAAGGCGTTTACCTTTCATGCAGAAGGACGCTGGTTCGGATCCCAGCATCCCACATGGTCCCCTGTGCCTGCCAGGGGTGCTTTCTGAGTGTAGTCAGGAGTAACCCCTGAGCGATGCTGGGTGTGACCCAAAAACCAAAAAAAAAAAAATACCCTTTATCTATTACTTAGGAATTTTGAGATTAATATTTAAAACTTTATTTTTGTATTGTATATTTAATATTAAAAGGGAACTAAGGATTTTGTGTTTATTTGCCATGAGAGAATTATAAATATGTAGTTATGAAATCTATAATTTTCCAATATAATAAGTATATTAACTTGGTGAAAGGAGAAACCCCTTTACCAACATTTTTTTCTGTTCTGATAGATTCTGTACTTATTCCAAGACTTAGTATCTGTTACATAGAACTTTTAAATTTATTTTGGGGGCATACCCAGACATGCTCAGGCTTCCTGGCTCTGCATTCAGTAACATCACCTGATAGATTCTGTAGAAATGGAATACCAAGAACTGAACCTGGGTTGGCCACATTCAAGTCAAATAAGATGTGACTGAAGGTTAGGCTGAGGTCTGGTTTGTGTTTAATGGTTAAAAATCTGCTATTACATGCTAGACTGCCTAGAGTAAGCAATCTGTGTATCCCATATCACTTTATTCTCTCTTAATTTGTTTGTTAATGAGATAATGATTACATGAAATATGAAGTCAAGACAATGTGTTTCCTACTTTGATTACTAAATGTTTGACTGGACACAGAGTGAGTTTTACCCTCCATGGAATCTTTTATTAATTTATTTTTTCTATTTATAAACAAGTCAAAAAGACAGTATCAAAGAGTTGCAGGTGTCTCGTATGTGAATAAATAAACACTCCCAGCATGTGGAACTATTAAATTATCTCAAGTAAAATGGGAGCAGAGGCAGATGTAGACACCACAGGAACAACACTTGACAGGCAAAGGGAAAAGCTCCAACTGGAAAAACTCCAATTGGATTTCTGACTGAAGAGCTCATTCAGCAGGTTGAGAACTCTTGCATCTGTCCCTCTGGCAATGAAGAAAGCTCTGGACACTCAGAATGTACTTGGATGGGAACTCTTCAGGCAGTATTGAGTGATAATGCTGGACTTTAACACAGTCCAGTAATCAAAGAACAAAGAAGTAGTTTCAGACACATTCCCAACAGAGCCAGAACACTCAATATTCTTTAAATAGACCCTGTGCCATCTTCTGTCCTGTTTTTCTACATCTTTTTGCTTGTTATCTTATAGAAATCATATATTTAATTTCAATCTATTATCCTAAAATGTGATTTCACAAAGCATTACCCAGTTAAATTTCTTGTGCATATTATAGCAGTACTCCTGCTTAAACAAAAAAAATTACAATGAAATTAGTAAATTAAGTGAAATTGAAGGGAGGAAACATTTACTCAATTTCTTTTTAAAACAGGTCATGTATAAAACTGTCAAGTTGAATATAATAAGCAAAAAAAGATTATCTCTACAATGGTATAATCATTCATGCATTACTTTTTTTTGGATAATACTAAAAATTGTATATTTGGGAGAAATAAATTATCTGCAGTGATGACTGTGGGAGGAATGTTTAGTTCAATATAAGAGAAAACTCACAATAGTAAGAAAACTTGTTTCTAGGGAAAATTGGAACTTCCTTGGAGTTAGATAATAGATAATATATCTATTATCAGTGATTATTTACTTTAATATAAACACTAAAATGATTCTTGAGTAAAATTGATTTGAACTGCACAAATCTACTCATACACATATTTTTCTCTTCCTTAGTCAACTGAGTATGAATATAGTGATAAAATAATATAAGTCACTAATAATTCTCATTATTTTTAGTACTACAATGTCATATTTATTGAATGAAACTTATTTATAAAGATGGAAAGAGATAAAAAGTGAGGAAATGTGTGTGCAAGGGATAATGTGGGCTTTTTCAGAGAGGAGAAAGAAAACAAGGAAAGATACAGAGCTAAACAACTGTGATGCATGTACAAGGTAAAACACAGGCTTGAAGAGCAAGTCTCATACTTTTCTTAATATTTTTTATTTAATTTATTGTGAGACATAATACATAATATGTATGGCATACAAATGTGCATAAGTAACACTAAACTTTTGATCATTAGTAATACATTACTACTTTGATGTTCTAGTCCTTAGAACATCAAAATTCTATTTGAGGGCTGCAGGAGTAGCTTAATAGGAGAGTACCTGCATGAGAAAAGTACTGAGTTTCATCCCTAGCATAGCAAAAACAAAATTATTTGTGTTGATTTAGTGTACTAGCCCCTGAAGTATTTGAGGTTCTGCTTTATTTTCTTTGAAATATGAAGATAATATTTATAATGGAGTACATGTCTATTTACTATTAACTCATGATATTGGTTACAAATATTTAAAATTTGTTACATTTTAATTATCATGTCAAAACTATATCATAATACCTTTACACAATTAAAACAATTTTAATATTTAGTTATGTCCCATTCAACAAACGTATTTTAGGTATTATTTTATACTGTATTATTATATTTCCAAAGTCTTATATTTCTTTTACTTTTGTAGCCATGCGAATTCATTATTCAAAAAAGATAACTATATGATATTGTCAAGAAAAAATGAAATAATCCTGTTTATCAGACATAAAAAGGCATTACAAAGCTGATAGAGTACAATCAAAAGTTAACTAACACAAAGAAAGTCTGCTTCACCAAGTCTAGTTTATTCACATGTCAAAAATAAGACTTATGCTCTTTATGTTTCAAAATCATTTTTTAATCCTATTTATTTTTTGTCTACATGGGTCTATTTTCCTGAAAGGATTTCTTTCATAGTTTATCATCAATTTATTTATGTTTATATCATCGCTCAGCTTAATCCAAGTTAGTAAAGTAATAATATTTAAAAAGCATACAGAAAAATTAATTCATATCAACTTTGTGAGTGTTTTTTTTTTGTTAGTAGTAGATGTAGAATTATCATGTTTATCATTATTACTTTGGAAAAACAGACCTTAGGCAGTCCACTGAATGTCAAATTTGACTCGGTGACTGAGCTCTAGTCAGGCAAAGAATTTATGACATTCTTGGATATGGATTAAACTGTGACTTTGAGATTATACTATAGCAGAAGAACTCAACCTGAAACTCAAAGGATCTCTGTAATCTCTGTGTAATGAGATTATATTTCACAGTTGATATTAAGGGACTTCTTTATAAAGGCATACTCAGTGACATAATAATATAGTCAGGTTTACATAGAGTTTAGAAGGACTTTTTAACTTCAATTCAGAAATAAAATTATTTGGACATAAGAGGAGGAGATAGTAAAGAGGGTCAAGTGCACTGGACTTGCACATGGCCAAGTCTGCTGGGTTTAGTATGTGGTCTCTGCCACTCAACAGGAGTGATTCCTGTTTGTGAATTAAGGATAAGGACTGAGTAATAACAGGTATGGACTCCTCCAAAAAGGCACATCTTATTATAATAATTATATATTTAGAACATAGTCTCATGAAAATCTCTCACACTTTGTTTATTTAACATTGTTTCCAACATTAAAAATGTCTTTATTTGATCTCTTTACAATTACTTCTTTAGTTACCCTCTAGTTATTTTTGCTAGTGTATCATTAATATTAATGTACCATTAATATTATATTTCCCTATTAACTATGGTAATCTATAAATTGGATTTTAAATTAAGAGGAGGCAAATTAAAGCAAATACGTTATATCCAGCAAACTCTATCTTAAGCACTATCCCTGGAAATCTCTTGAGCATGGGGGTTGTAAATGTCTGAGATAGGATCCAAACTGAGATCCTTATTTTTGCCTTAACATTGACCAAAAGTTTATCCAGTTTAATGCAAACTCAGTTACTTAAGGATATTAGAATGTATAGAAAAGGTGTGTAGAGTGTTTGGATGCATTTCTCTGAAGATGGTAACTTAAGAGTTGTTATTGGTGACTTATTAAATTTATGTTGTCCAATTTTATATCTTATTCAATATACAGCTTTCTGCTTGAGCTAATTCAAGATGATGGATACTTACAGTTCCTGGTGGAAACTTTGCAATAGGTATTTTAAATATAAGTTAGCCCCCAAACTGCTGTTCATCTTCAATTAGAAACCTATAAGATGTCCCTACTCTAGTAAATGTTCTTGATGTCATTCATCCTACCTGTTATTCTATCAGATATATTTTTTGTTTGATAACATCTCAACTCTTTGTATAGTTTTAAATTAAATTGTAAAAAATGAGAGGTATTGGGGCCCGGGATTTAGCATGGAGGTAAGGCATTTGTTTACCTTTCATGCAAAAGGTCATCGGTTCGAATCCCATGCCCCATATGGTCCCCCAAGCCTGTCAGGAGCAATTTCTGAGCATGGAGCCAGGAGTAACCCTTGAGCACTGCCGAGTGTGACCCAAAAACCAAGGAAAAAAATGAGAGGTATTGAATAATGTTTATTGTAGCACTCTGAACAACAGAAGTGAAAATGAAAAATTTATTTAAAAAAAGTAAAATGTAACAATAGGAATCTATTGAAAAATATTTTCCATAGATTAAAATAGTCTATGGTGCATATGGATTAGTATATTTTATCAATAATGATGCCAGTGAATGTCATTGAGAAATGAAATAAAATTAGTGTTACAATGAACAAGAATAGTATTCAATTTATAATATTCAAAGCAAATAATTGTATACTTTTATATTCATATATATGAATACATACATGTGTATACATACACATGTACAGACAGGGATAATTATTTCTTCCATGAAGAGAAAGAGAACTAAAATTAGGAATCCAAAGATTAGTGGTGAATTTAGTGATAGGCATTATAAGAAAACATTAACTTCATAAACATGGGGACGGCAACTGCATGTACTAATCTGTATGCACAAATAAATTACAAATAAATATGGGTAATTTGGTTTATTTAGGCCACACTCTGAAGATCAGTGTTTGTTCTTGTGGAATAAATTAGTCTTGGCAGTGGAGATTTGGGGACCTAAGGGGATGCTGAATATCAAACCCAGATTGGATGCATGCAAGGCAAGAACCCTACACTATGTACTATCTTTAATTCCTGGTTTCATTTTTAAATGAATTTTGACTCATATATTGTGTTGTATAGTACTTACTTTCAGTTCTGTGATCAGTTTCCTCCTGTCAATGGAGATCATATGTGATACTGATGATTAAATTGGATTTGGCCATATGCAGAGAAAGTACGTTAAACCCTGTATTATCTTTCTATCCCTCAAATAAAGAATTGTTAAGTAAACTGATATTTATATGGAGGTAAAATTGAAAAATTCTGTACTTGGGGAACGGGCGGTGGCGCTGGAGGTAAGGTGCCTGCCTTGCCTGCACTAACCTAGGACGGACTGCGATTCATCCCCCGGTTCCCCATATAGTCCCCGGTGCCTGCCAGGAGCGACTTCTGAGCGAATAGCCAGGAGTAACCCCCTGAGCGTCACCAGGTGTGGCCCAAAACAAACAAACAAAAAAAAAAAACAAAAAAAAAACAAAAATTCTGTACTATATTACCTATAATGTCACTTTCAATTATTTCCCTAAAACATGAGGCAAAGTAATTTATTTATAAAACTGTAGAGATATTATCTTTGAATGAGTGATTTCTTTAAAATATAATAAAATACTTTAAATGTTTTATTTTAATATATAATAAAAGCATGAAACACATTTAAAGTTGATCTGATGGTATCCTTTCAAATACTAAAAAGAGGTCATTGTTTTTCAGTATGAGATAAAGAACACGAATAGACTACTTTGAACAATCTTGTACCAAACTTATTTTCCAAAGTCACATAAGTCAAATAGTTCAATTATATAACTAAAATTTCACTTAAAAGGGGGAAGATAATCAAGGGTACTTCTTAATACTATCTGTGCTTCTTATTTCAACGATATTAAAAACTGATAAAATGTTTATTGACATGGACACTTTGACCAATTTAAACACAAAGAAGAACCATAGGATAATAATGCATCTGACATAAAGATAAATGACTTCAATTAATTTCCTCATTAGTTTTACTAAAGATTACTTCTTTAGTCATGACTGATTTATTTCTATTTTACTTTTCTGGTACCTCTGGAAGTCGCCTATCAGATTACTAAAGTCAGGGAAAAATGCAAAAGCAAATTGAGATTAGTAAATCACGTAGGCATAGCATCTAGTTCTAGCATAAAGAGTACAATTGGTACTATGATAAAAGGCCTTTCCACATTTTTGACTGCCATAAATAAAAGCATGATTTTTGTGTATAGTCTCAACTACTAAATACAATTAGACTTCAATATTTATAGTTGAATTTATAGAGATATATACATGCATGTATATAAGTAAGTGTTAAATATAACACTGCTCAATATGTCAATGTGAATATTACCTGTCTTATAGTTTTATCCAGAATTTATTTAACAATTTGTATTGAATAGAATTTCTAAATATGGATATATTAGAAAAAATATAAGAAGTGAAAGAATGTAAATGAAATATGGTGTCATGTATATGTTATCTATTTCTCCTTGTTGAAGACATTTGTTTTATTCCATATAAAAGTAACTAGTGCATAATTCATTTTGAAATACAGTTAGTAAATTTCTCCTTACTGACCTGTTTTATTTGCTGTGAAAAATATGTATCCTAAAACCCGAGGTTTCAACATATATCACAAATCTATAGAAATGGTTTTATTTGTTCTCACCTTAGGGACAAATATTTTCTTTTTTTGTGTGTTTGTTTGTTTGGTTTTGGTTTTGGGGTCGCACACGGCGTTGTTCAGGGGTTACTCCTGGCTATCTGCTCAGAAATATCTCCTGGCAGACTCCGGGGACCATATGGGATGCCGGGATTTGAAACAACCACCTTAGGTTCTGAGTCGACTGCTTGCAAGGCAAACACCACTGTGCTATCTCTCTGGCCCATAGGGACAAATATTTTAAAGCTGATTTTGAAGATTGATAAATACTCAAAGACAACAGTATTTTATAGTCTTCAGTAGGAATCTTACTACAAAAAAAGATGAAGGAAAATTAGTGTGGGGAAATTAGGACTACAATAGAGAAGAGTAGACACTGAAGAGGATGTGGTGAGAGTTGTAATGTACAAAAAGTGTTTGATGAACAGTATTGTAAATCAAGGCGCATATATAACTTATATATAATTTAAATAATATATGTAATGTATATGATTTAATATATAATTTAATTCAACTCTTATATATGCAGTTGATATAAAATGAATACATCCTGAAAGAGGCTATGTTAATTAAAAATTGACATTGTTTATGTTTTTGTGCTACACCTGGTGATGCTTAGGAATAATTTCGGACTCTGCACTCAAATTACTCCTGGCAGGTCTCAGGGTACCATATGTGATGCCAGGAATCAAACCTGTGAAAAGAAAGAGCCCTACCCACTGGACTGCATATAGAATGAATGTAAAATTTCCACACAATACATTATCGTATGCAGTATAATTTCTCAGTCCTGAAAAACTTCTACTCATTCATTACTATTCTCCAATTTTCAGCAACCAATCTAACTATCTCCAAAGTTTCATATGTTATTTTACAATGTAAAAATCATATAGTATTTAGGTATTTTTTTCAGATTACATTTTCAAATTTTATTCTTTATTTAGTAAAGTGCTTTTGTATTTTATTCATGTCTTTTTATGGCATGTAGTACTTCACAATATAAAGTAATAGTCCATAGCTAGGAAATAACAAATTGCAAAAATAACAAATCTACAACAGTATATTATGGTTGCTTCTAAATTTTGATGATCAGGAAAAAAAGTAAGTCAAATGTCATATCTACCTTTGTTATGATATAGACAAATATTGTCACATCTTTATGCAAATATCAAGAAAGGTGATTTCTGAATCTTGCAGTAAGAGTAAAAAAGCATCTTAAAAATAACAAATTATTGTACAAAGTAGTGCATCTCGGGATATACTAAACATTGAGGTTTTTCCCCAAACATTTGCTAGTAATTTTTATTCTTATTGCTTCAAATAATGCCCACTCACACCAGTGCTTAGTTATAATTCATTGCTATATTTGCATATCTGCTAATGTAGGATGTGAAACTTTTCTTATGTTGAAATGTCATTTATTTTGCCTTAGAATTTTATTATTTGTAATACTTTTAGTCCTTTTTTCATTAAAAATTTAATGAGGCAAATTGTTATAAATGTGCAGTAGAACACTATATGTATATGTAAAAACAATTAAGTATATATGTATAAATGTATGAATAGTCAAATGACAAAAGGTATTTCTGTTATCATTATCATATTTCTGCTATCAGTACCATGTAGCTATTTTGTCTATATTTTTCTATATTGCATTTATGGGTTCAACTATAATATATGATACAATCAATTTTAAGATGATTTTATATGTGGTGTGATAAATAAAAGTCTTTTTTCATATATTTGCATATCTCAAATATATTTTCCAATTCCATCTTTTCAAATAGACTTTTTTTTTTCTCTAAAACTCTTGACTTCAACTGGGTGCTGAAAGGAAATAAAGTCATATGCATAATACCCCTTCAGTAACAATATTGTAAAACACAATGTCTAAAAGGAAAATAAAGGACAAAGAAGAGAGAACAAGAGAAAATAAATGCCTGTTACAGATACAGGCAGTGGAGAGGATGGGTAAAAGTCAGGAGAAGAATTGGTACAAAATGTTCTGACTGAAACTTGATCATGAATAACTTTGCATCTCATGGTGTTTCAACTAAATATTTTTATTAAAAATTAAAATTTTAAATTAAAATTCTTAGCTTTTTTATAAATCATATTTTCTTATACATGAAGTTTTGTTTCTTGACAAACCTTCTAAATTATTTTTTATTAGTCTTAGTATCTGCAAACCATCAAAATTCTATTTCATCAGTTTGATAGTTTGGTTTAATTCAATACTATATTCTTGATTACTGTAACTTTATAGTATAGGTCAAAGTTGTGTAATATACTTCCTACCAGTCCCCAGGATTATATTAGATAATGGAGAGGTTATTGGTCTATAAAATCTTTTGTTGTTGTTGTTTTTTATTATTTTGGGGTCACTCAGGGGTTATTCCTGGCTCTGCACTCATAAATCGATCCTGGCAGGTTGGGGGGAACATATGGGATGCTGGGTTTCGAATCACTGTCCATTCTGGATTGACCGCATGCTAGGCAAAGGCCCTACCACTGTGATATCTCTCTTGTGCTATAAAATCTATTTTGTTGTTGTTTTTTTTTGTTTTTGTTTTTGGGACACACCTGGTGATCCTCAGGTGTTATGCCTGGCTATCCACTCAGAAATCACTCCTGGCTTGGGGGAACCTGTGATATGTTCTAAGCAAGTGTGAGCAAAGCAGAATTCTTACTGCTTGCACCACCATTCCAGCCACTCCTGCCCTATAAAATCTTAATGTTAGTAATATGTCCTTTAAAAGAGACCATTGATATATGACTAATCACTGCATCATATCTATATAATAAATTTAATTCTATAGACATTTTAATGATAATATACTTTCAAATAATGAACGTGGAATAATTTTACATTTACCTGTATCATCTTAAACATATTTTAATAGCAAATTATGGATTTGGAATTATAGAATTTTATCTTCATTATTTTATTTCCAAAAGTAATTTTATGCAGTTATAAATGATATTTTAAAAGTTTGTGTTTAATTTATTAATTTTGTTTAAAATGCCACATATTTTTCACAGTGACTTGTAACTTGCCATTTTATTTTATAGCATATTATTTCTTTTATGTAATAACTTACACTATTTTTGATGTCTCAAAAACTTCATTGTCTTATTCTTCAGTTTTATTTTATTTAGGAATAATAATGTCAACTAAATAAATCTTAAAAAATCTATCAATATGCCATTTGTAAATATTTCTCTCTATTTCCTTATTTTCATTCTTTTCGCATTGTCTTCTAAGAGAGCCTATAATTGAAATTAAATTCGCTAATCATTGATTATGCATTTTATGGGCATATCAACTCAGCCATAAAGGAAGAATTAAGGGACTTTTCTTGCATGTCTCACCAATCCCATTTCAGTCTTCAGCATGGTGTATGTTGCCCTTGGAAAAAAAAAGAGATGCGTTATTTTAGAGAGGAGAAATACTACAACATTTACATGATAATACAGTTCAATTTATTAAACAGATAATTCAACCTTGTATTTGCTACAGAGTCTACTTCTGGCATTACCTGCTCAAATAAACTTGTCTTGCTCGGTTTAATTGTCCCTAGAGAGCCAAAAGAGCCACAACTAGAGACTGGCATTGGGATCATTGTCCAGGGATTAAGTCAATACAGTTGTCAAGTGAACCATGTGCTCTTTCACTTGAGCAATGTTTCCATCCCAATCATTTTTGAGCTATAATGATTATTAAAATTTGAACTTAATCCAATCTGTTGCTGTAAATAAAAATGTGTTGAAATCTTTTCCTTTGAAGCTTGGCACAATATTAACTAATTACTGAAATTTTAATGAATTACTGTAAACAAAACATTTTATCACTTAATTACTTTGTAAAAATAACATACTCAAAGCAACTTATCTCAAAGCTAAAGTATAAGTGTGCTTGTATTAATTTTATATGATCTATGATATACTACTTCAATAATTTGAAGGAATCATTATGAACCAGAATTTTGA
>PVKC010017559.1:0-20167 GCA_004027635.1 Crocidura indochinensis | reverse complement strand
CCCCATACCTCCCACCCTGCCCACTGCATGATTTTCCTTTGGAGTGGTACCTTGTGGAGTGAACTATCAGTTATTCTACCAAAGGATCCAGCCTGAAAGAAGAGGTGGGAGAGAGACCTAGTGGAAGAGTAATTTGGGTACCCAGGGTATCCAGTACTGGCAGCTGGCCATTGAGTAGAAGATGATTGTATAAAAATATATTAATTATAAACTTTTTGATGGTGGCTGGATGATGGGGAGAAGTCTTTCTCTGCCAGCCCGGGTCATGCACCTGCAACTCCCTCCATCCAGTTGGCGGGTCTCAGGGTTCAGGGTAGCAGTGAGGAAATGATCCATAGGGACTCAGATTTCAGGAGACACCAACTTTATTAAGGACCTAGCCGCCATGTGTGGCTCCTAAGCTTTTTAAACCTTTTAAGCCTGCTCCATAAGTAGTCCTGCATTCAAACCTGTCTCTACCAGCCACCTCTCTTGCTGAAACCTCTATTCTTCCTTCTAGAATCTCTCCCAATCTATCCTCCTCTTGCCCCTGAGGCCACCCCCTCCTTAGCCTCTCAAGGTCAGCAAAACAGGAAGCCAAAGACCCCTCCCATATGTGGGCAGGTCTGCCTCTAAAGGTGAGCAGAACAGAAAGTTGAGGGAGAGGCGAACAGATGATCTTATGACATCCAACTGCAGAGCCAAGCCCAGGTAGCACGTGGGATTATATCTCAGGACTCCCTGCTGGCTGCTGGTAAGGAAAGATCATATATTTGGTGCTCTAAGATAGGAGAGAAATCACCTAACACGACTATGAACCTCCAGAGTCTGGTTTCCTTTCCCATGAAGACTACATGGAACAGTGACACCTTCAAACCTAGACTGGGTCTTTGAAAGGAGGGACCATGTGCCCACACAGCTCAGCAGCTCTGAAGACTCCAGTGTTGACAGAGGTGAGTGTGGCCAATTCAGTGTTTCAGGTGGGGCTTAGCCTTGCTTAGAAAAACTGCCCTCAACTTACAAGGCAAGTCCGGAAATGAGCAGGCTTCAATTATTCAGAAGACAAGTTTAGAACAAACAGCCCCTCCAAGAACAATATTGTCGCACTGCATTTTTATCCCATAGCTCCAAGCTCTTAAGTCCTCTCCTAAGACTACTGCAGACCCCTGCTGTAGCCTCAGAGCATGTGAGCCCTGTGAGGATGGGGGAGCCTGATGCCCACTCCCCACACATCCAGATGGTCCTGGACACCCAATTCTACTCGCAGTTCTTTCCCCAGTGTCTGGTAGCATAGGCCTCTGCCCAACTCCTGTCTCTGCCAAAAGGGGAAGAAGCCTGCTGACTTTGCTAGGGGAGAGAATAGCTTCTGGGGTCCAGAAAGTAACCAGGTTTTAATGTCACAAAGGTCCAAAGAGTGCTCTGGGCTCTGCTCCATGAATAGGTAAGAGTACACCAAAGTCATACACAAGGACCCCTGCTTGAAATGTCTATGATGTAAGGTTTTCTCGGAATTTCTAAATTTAGGCACCCTAGATTCACATGCTGGATGTGGTATGGATGTGAACCTGAACCCTGTGCCATTCTTGGTACACTGAGTGGACCTTCAAAGGAGGTTCTACAGACTGATTGGCTAAAGGAGATGCAGGTGAGACAGTTAACAGCCGAGGCACAGACAAGCCCAACTTCAGTGCCACATTGGAACCACCATGCTGACCCTAGAGGACCCTCTCCCGAAAAGCCCCAAACTGTTGATCCCATAGTTGCTTCACCTGTCATCTGAGTGGAAGCCATGGGTTTTTGATGAATTACACAGATCTGGGAGCCGGATTGTGGGGCTCTGAGTCCTGGCTTCAGCATGACCAACTGTCAAACCCAAGGCAAGCCGCTCAACATACCTGTGCCTCCACTGAATCATCCATCTTCGGGTTGCTGAGAGTTGTGCTTGAGAAGAGTATGTGATTCATATTTCTAAGGCACTTAGAATGGTGGCTGGCACGTGGCAGCCTGTGCTACACCAAGCAAACACAATCCAGCCAGGGCAGGGGTGGGAGAGATGAGACATTTCCAGTGCATCTCGAGGCTCCGGTGTGGTGTGAGGATTCTCTCTCATGACCAGCTCCTCACCCCAGAGCAGTGATTTCTGAGTGGGGCTGGAGGGGAGGGAGTGCATGAAGGGTTAAACCCCCAAGTGAACAGAAAAACAAGTTCCATCTGGTCCCTGGGACAAAGCAACAGCCTGCAGAGCCCCCAGCCCGGGCTCCCGCTCAAAGGACACATTGCTTTTTAAAATTCCAACTTGTGGCTGCTCGATCTATAAATCAACCAGTTCTCCACACCCCAGAGCTCGGAGCACGATTCACAAATGGCAGCAAGACATTCTCATTTCAGGAGCAGGCACGTGAAAGTGCCTTTGCACTGGGGTGCCCAGCCTCCCAGCTTCCACAAGGCCACCCAGCTTCATCCCTGACTTCCCCTAAAGGCAGCCCTGCTCTCCAGGTGAAAAAGAGAAGGCAGCATGAAAGAGGTGGGGGTAGATTTCATCTTGATGCCCCAAGAGTGGACTTTCCCCTCCTCTATATAGTGACCCAAGAAGAAAACTGAATGCAACCCCCTTTCCTGTTGCCACGCTGACCTGTAGGAGACACAAGACTAAGACCACAAGAATTCCAGGGAGGCACTGGGGAGATTATGGGAGAAAAGCAGAGTCTTTCTGGCTCCCAGGTTGTTGCCTTCATACCCAGGGGTGCCAGGATCCACTGCCCGGGAAAGGGTGAGGGAGTTGGTGAGAAAGTCCCAGCCTCCTGGTGGCCCTTGTGCGAGGTGGACACAAGCCCACGCCGGATGATGCCGATACAGACTTGGCACCCACACCACAGAGCAGGAAAGTAATTCACAAAAAGTTGGGCAATTCAAAGTTCCAGTTTCCACAGCAACCAGCACTCAGACCATTTGGGGAGCTGAAGCCTTTTCCTCTTAGCATTCACTTTTTCTTTCCTCTCCAAATAGCATTTTTCCTTATTATTAAAGAAACACACGATCACTGGGGAACATATGGAAATTACAGAGAAGTGTAAAGGAGAAAATAAAATCACCCTGAAGCCCAGCAGTGAGGCAACCAGTGTTAGCAGTCATGGGCTCCCCTCCCATGGGGTGGATTTTTCACGTGCTTGCAGTTTTTGAAAACTGGGGACCATCGTGAAATTATTATTTTATCTTATTTCTTTTATCTAAAACTATACAGTATAAGACCTCCTAATCACCTTATGCAGTCTTCAGAAAGATTGTTTTAATGGCCACTAGGCAGTTTCTTCTCATCTGTATACAGCACATTCTATTTAACCAATCTATTGTTTTACTTGCACAGTAAAACAGTATTACATTATCCTTTAACATGAATCAGTATGCATGTCTCTGATTAGGGATACAGATGAAACAAACTCACACAACCAACATTTCTGTTCAAAATCAATGAGCGTGCTAAGTATTTTGATACCCATTATAAAATGCCCTCTGGCAAGGATGAGGCAAAATGTTCTTCTATCTTGGCTTAGGCTCTTTACAACAAACAAACCAACTGTAAATTTGATTGGCTTTAAGGAAAGTCTACACCAATGTTTTAACTTAGATGTTTTGAACTGTAAGTGGAATTTGGCTTTTACCCCTGTGTCAACAAACTTTCTTCTTTCTAGAATCAACTATTCACTTCAGTTGCCCTCTTTTTCTATGGAATATATATTTATTCCTTACTGATATAGAAGAGCTCTTTATGCATTTACCACAAAAGATCTTTTACCATATTTATAGCACATATGCTCTCTACGTTTGTTGGTGAATTTTTATTTTGTTTATGGCTTTTTTCTGAAGTGCAAAAGTTTCAAATATTGTGGAAACGCACACCCCTCCCCTTCTTTTTCCCTTGTACTTGCTTTGTCTTTTGATCTTCCTGCCAAGGATGACTCCTCTACCTGGAGACCAGACCAGAGTGGGGAGTGGGCTGTGCGGCTGTCTTGCTTTGGTCACATTTTTCACTCTAGCCTTTCTAACTTGAGGGGACTCCATGTAGAGGGGGCAGGCATGCACCTCTACCAGCCCTGAGTGGGAGGTGTGGACCAGATCTTAGATGGTTGCCAGGGAGATGCAAGAATGACCAGTCTGCACTCCTGCTTGCCAGGGGAGCTTGGCTTCCAAGGCACCTTCCACGGGTCCCTGGGCCTTTGCCAGTGAATGGAAGAGATGAACAGAGAGCAGGAAATAACTGTTCCACGATTACAAACTGAAAAAGGTACCACTCACGTGGCTCTGCTTCCCGTCTGTGAAGGGGAGGTGGCGGCTAGGGAGCGCCAGATGCAAGGAGATCTGGTGGCAGCTTCAGACCTAGCACAGTAGAAATGCGGGGCTTGGATTCCAACCTGAAATGAACCATTCCACGCTGAGTGAAAAACAGAGGCACAGATGCTGGCAGAGCAACCACCAAACACCAGGCGTCACCAAGAGAGGACAAGAGGCAGGTGAAAAGCTAAGAGATGGCTTCTCACCAGAGATATGGCTTGCCTTAGAGTAAGTACCCAGGGTGACTCCCTCTCCACCTCACAGGAGTCCTTTATTTTTATTTATTTATTTATTTATTTATTTATTTATTTATTTATTTATTTATTTATGTATTTATTTATTGGTTTTTGGATTACACTTGGCAGCGCTCAGGAGTTCGTCCTGACTCTATGCTCAGAAATCGCTCCTGGCAGGCTCAGGGGACCATATGGGGTGCGAGGATTTGAACCACCATCCTTCTGCATGCAAGGCAAACGACCCACCTCCATGCTATCTCTCCAGCCCCAGGATTCCTTTCTTAAAGTACATCTTCAACCCCCAATTTTTAGCCAAGACTGCTCCCCCAGTTCTGAAACTAGCTATGCAGGTATCAGCCAGGTAAGGGAGCAGGTCACTCAGCACAGAAGTTCCCTGCATGTCTACATTCTGCAGAGCCCCATATCTAATCTTCAGTCAGGGAGCAAATGTTTCCTGTCCCTGCTCCTCTCCACACATGCCCCTTCAGTGCCCAAATCATAGCCACAGACCCTCATTCTGGAATCCCCTGGCTGCTGCTCTGCCTTGGCTGTCATAGTACAAGCTGTACTAGACACCTGGATGTCAGCCCATCAACACCAGTACATTGGTGAAAGGCATTTGGTGAATGTTCTGGGGAGGCACCAACTCCTGCCGTTTTCAGCCAAGAATCATTAGCAGGGATGGAGGGAGAGAGAGTGAAGGCTCAGGGGGTCTGGGCCAGGTGATCAGAGGCTTTGGAGAACAAAGTTGATTCTGAGAACAGGCAGCATTTGTGGGACATATAAAGGAGGGGACACTAGCAGCCATCCTGTAAAGAGGGAATGGCCCTGGTCTGGGTGATCCTGGAGGAGTGGTTGGCTTCTAGATATTTTCTGAAAGTAGAGGGCTTCTGTGGGCTCATGAGTGAGTATGTGAGAGGGAAGAACACTGGGTCCACAGCTGCTGAGTCCACAGCTGCCAGATCTGAGGGTTGGGCTGCTCTGAGCTGCAGGGAAAGAGGTTTGGAGGAGGCTGGACACTGGTATTAAGGTTGGGGTATTGATTTTAAGATGTTGCCCTGACATCACTGGCAACACCAAGAGGACAGTATTTGGATAATAGTGAAAGTTCACACCTTTGTGAAGTAAAGGCTACTGAGAGCAGACACTAAGGTTTGGAGTCTCCCTCATAAAACGATGGGGGGGGGGGGCTTTGAGAAGAGGAGCACCCAACTTGGGTATGTGAGAAGGAAGAGCCAGATAAAGTGAGTCTAGAAGTCAGTGTAGAAGGATAGCCTCAGCAGAAGAAAGAGCAGTGAGCAGGGTATTGTGGGGGGCCAAGGGTAGGGACCCAGAACCAACAATATCCCCCAGACAGGGCAGCAACAGTGTCAGGTCACCTGACTGAGTCTGCATAGGTCCAGAGCCAGCTGCTTCATGCACTCCTGGAGCTCCAGCAGTGAGCAGAGAGAGCCAGAGCCCACCCAGCTCATGCACCCCTAAATCTGACCCCACGGGTCTCACCCTGCTTACTCCTGGAAGACCTGCAGAGTGACATGATCAGGAACCACCCAGCACACTTTGAAAAGCCTTTGTTTAGGCATCTCTGGTACAGTGGTCAACTGGGCACTCCCCTAACTTCCAGGTGACCTGTCACCCAGTGACTTGCTGCACCGTGCCTGTCTTTAGTGGCTGCTTAGGTATTCCAGGGAAGATTTACTTGCATTTTAATGGTGGAGACCTTTTTTCAGGGCCAGTGGCTTGGGTAGAGCTGGAACAGGGATCTGACATAGCCTCTCTTTCACGTCTCCAGCTCTGGGCAACTCTCTGCAAGCCTCCTGGGCAAGGCCTTATTGCCTCTAGCCCTCACCCAGCTAGGCTGGCGTGGGAGGGACGACGGTCGCTTGTCTCCCCCTGGTGTCAGAACTTCTTAATACAACCCTGGGAAGGCCCAGGAGGCAACTTTCCTGCCCACAGCAGGGCCTGGAGAGCAGCCTGGACTCATCCCTGCTGGGTCCTTCTGGGCTTGAGCAGATGCTCCACTGGGCACATGGGTATTGCCTTCTTGAGGACTGAGGAGATCAGACATCTGACGGTGTCTCCCTACTGTGGGTTAGCAGTGTAGACCAAGAACCGGACCTGCTTGTACCCACTTTGACAGAACACCCTTCCCTCTCCTTCCCTTACACACATGTAAAGGAGGTGAGAGCTTTACAGAGGGTTTAGGCCAGGGCTGTGCTGAGGACAGCCCTTCCCATGGGTAGCCTTTCCCGTAGGCAGCCTGTAGCATGCTGGGAACATGTGTCGGACCCACACAACACTGGTTCAAATCCCAACTGGTCTCCCCAGAATTGTTGGCATTGCTCTGTGCCACTGTCTATCTCTTGATCTGTAAAATGAAGGTCATCAAACTGCAGGAGGCCCCATGGCCAGAATGTATCACAGCACAGAACCTTTGCATGGCTATAAGGAATGCTCTTTCAGGAAAATCCTGGATGGTAAAGTTAGGAGCACTGGCAGAATGCAAGGTCTGTCTGACACACCAGCATACCCAAGCTAGGTCAGTTTCTGCTGACCCCAGTAACCATTGTGGATAGCACCCAAGCTTTCTCGAAGAGTTTGGGGGACCAAGACATTATGGAACCCATGTGCAGAGCACTCATGCACTGGAAACTGACCATCTGTTATCCTCTCACTCCAGACCCCAAAGCTGACTGACATGGTGGAACCAATTCTGAAGGAAAAAGCACAGAGAAAGGCTGTAGATGGGGTGCAGTGGCATCCAGGTGCCATCTCAGGCCCCATTTCTGGAGAATATCCCAGCTCCGTGACATTCTAGAACAGACCAAGTACAGTGCAGCAAGAGCTGAGAGAGGGTCAGGGACTGGGTGAGGGACAAGCACCTAGCGGGTCAAGGACCCCCCATGTTCAGTGCCTCAACAGATACATCACACCATGCCTCTGGCAGCCCACACGGGATCTGGGGCAAACTGGGGACATGGGGGACCATGACAGGTGATGTGGCTCAGCAGTTAAGTATACCACTGGGGAAAGTGTATAATGGGGAGACCATGGGGTACTTAAAGGTGCACAGAAATCTCTGCTGTATTTTTCTGTGAATTTAGAACTGATGTAGAAAATAACACCTACTGGGCCGGAGTAATAACATAGCAGGTAGGGTACTTGCTTTGTATGAGCTGACTTGGGTTCAATACCCAGAATTCCATATAGTCCCCCAAGCTTGCTAGGAGTGATTTATAAGTTCAGAGCCAGGAGGAAACCTTGAGCAGTGCTCGGTGTGGGTCAAAAACCAATAAAAAGAGAGAGAAAAGAAAGAAAAACGAAGGATGGAAGGAAAGAAGGACAGAAGGAAGGGAGGAAGGAAGGACGAAGGAAGGAAGGAGGAAGGAAGGAGGAAGGAACGAAGGAACGAAGGAACGAAGGAACGAAGGAAAAGAACAACTACTAAGAACTGAAGCAGTCACATCCTTTGCATGACATTCTCACTGACAGAGAGAGCAGCAGCAACCCTGTGCCCCTCCCCTGGTGGGCAGGCCAGAGAGATACCAGTCCAGGTGTGCTACGGCACCAGTACCCCCATTTTCTGGCCTCTGGGCAGCAGCTTCCCTCTTCCTCTCCTCTGCTCCCCTTATAGACTCTGGATTCTGGCCTGCAACGAGGGGCAACGGAATTTCTGGAACTACAGGGACATCGGGAACAGTGTCTAAGCTCCTCTTCGGAGCTCCACACCAGAACAGACGCTGAATTTCTGCACCATTCTCATCCACGTGTTCGTCCCTCTAAATGGCTCCCCCAAAGGCCGGGCAGCTATTTAAAAATGCGAGAGAGCAGCCTCTGCTCACACTCCCAACAGACCACGCGAGCACGCCCCGAGCCCCCAGCACACGCCTGCCAATGACCTTTTATTTCTAAGCAGGATGAGAAGCCAGTGAAGTCCCCCTTCGGGCCCATCTGTGCCCGCCAGTTCCTTTCACAGAAACAGACTTTATCTGGGAGCATCTGGAACCAGTTCCCCAAACCTAGTCGGGATGCTGTCAGCTCACATAAATGCTCCTTACCTAGCAGGTACCTGAGCTCTTAGGAGCTGGGTGGGCACTGGGGATCCAGCTTGAGTTCTAGTTCTCTGGAGGGACATTTGCCCTACCTGAGGAGTCACAGTGCTCCCAGGCAATGAGGCAGCAGGATGCAGTGAGCTGGCAATGATGGAGACTGAGAGGCCTCCGGAAGGAGCTGCCAGGTACAGGACAGTATCACAGGCACTCTAACCTCCTCTTTCTGCAAAGACTATAATGGGGTGGAACACATGCTCTGCTCACAGGGTGTCATCCCCTGCACTATTGGGTGTAGCTTCCAAACCAAGAGAAGCAATGACACACAATGAACATTCTTATTGCTGCACAACGCTGGGTCTCTGGCTTCCAGAGGGTCCGAGAGGGGAGTTCCAGGGTCATGTGGGTGCAGCAGGGGTGGTATGCTGAGACCAGGGTCACTGTTCAGAAGCAGCACAGCAGGAAGAGCGCAGGCCCCTGTGCACCCAAGCAGGACACATGGGATCTTGGGCGCATGTGGGGGTCGTCCCACTCTCTTTTCTGATATGCCAAGGAGGGTCTTAAGAACCAATTAGCAAAGCCTTTTCACAGTCCATGACTCTGACCTCATGATCCGGACCCAATCACATCACTTCCTTCCTGTCTCTTCCCCCAACGTGGCAACACTGTGGGATGAGTGGGAAATGGGGAAGATTTGGGCAGAATCTGTCCAAAATGACTTGTAAGCCGCTTCTCCCCTATCACACCGAGCCTGGGCACTGGGTTCCCCTACCTTGACTCAGTCTGTGTTTGTCACTCAGCCCCCCTCTTGACCATAATCCCAGAGTGCAGGGCCATGGGTTCTGCCTCTGTACCTATGAACTCATACTTGCTTCCGAGTAGCCTCAGAATGAAGTCTGCCCCGGCCCCCTCACTCCTGTCTCAGCAAGCACTGGCTTGCCCCTTTCAAACCCTGCTCTCGCCGCATCACCCTGCCTCAACACCTAGGTCCTGTCTGGGCAACTTGTTTTGTAACTGCAGATTTTATTTTCCAACTTCAGAGCATGAAGACAGGTTTGCAGGGAGCCGGGAACAAAGTCTCTCAGGGCGGGTCTGGGACCTGCACTGCACACTGAGGCCTCCTGCCTCCAAGGCTGTGTCTCCACCCTGCACTGATGTTGAGCACCAAGAGAGGGTCCGCAGAAGCAGTCACAGCTAGTGGGGGGGAGACAGGGTGGCCTGCTTATCGGGCCGCCGGATGGAAACCTGCAGCCAGCGGGAAAGAGGAATCTTTTGTTCTTCATGCGAATGCAAACGCCAAGCACATTCCCCACTTACAGGCAATTTCTTCCCTTCAAAAGGATTCCAGCTGGTTAAATTCAAGCCCCAGTCAAGAAGCCTCTGAAGGGTCTTTCGGTTTTTATTGGCTTGAGAACAGGATGCTTTTAAAGATGTTTACTCTCACGGTTTGTCAAGGAGAACGCTGCCTGCCTGCCTGTTCTTTCAACACTCTCCCTCCCCAGAGACCGCTGGCATGGGACTGCTCTCATTCTCAACATTACTCTGCATTCTCAGGAACCCACCAGACTTCCCTTTCTCTTCATTTCCCTCTCCTCACCACAGTTAATACCCACTTCAGGGGAGGAGACACTAAGGTAGATAGGGCCCACAAGGATCGTCATCTGGGGCCCGGGAAATAGCATGGAGGTAAGGCATTTGCCTTTCATGCAAAAGGTCATCGGTTCGAATCCCAGTGCCCCATATGGTCCCCTGTGCCTGCCAGGAGCAATTTCTGAGCATGGAGCCAGAAGTAACCCCTGAGCACTGCTGCAGCTTCAGGTCAGACTTGTACAACTCACAGCAGGAGGTGTCCTGACAGCTGTGATCATCCATCCATTCATCCAGTCTCCACCCATTCATTCATACTTCCATCCACCCATCCAATCATTCATCTATCCTTCCATCCATCCATACATCCTTTCATCAATTCATTCACTTGATCACCCACCATATCGCCCCAGTCAGCCAATATGAAATTTGTGGGAAGGGGCTGTGTGAGTTGTGTTTCAAAGAAACAGAGCACATGGTTTGGCTCCCTGAGTATGTAAGGTTGCTGCACTGGGAGATCTAAATAAGCCAGAATACAAGTCAGCTCTTAGTTTGGAAGGAAGGTCAGATCTCAGTGGCTAGAGCACGTTTTTTTTTTGTAAGGGGTCTGGCTTCAACCCCTCATTACCCTCAGAGTTTCCTGAGCACTGCCAGGAATGAATCCCCAGCACTAAGTGGAGAATACTGCCCAAAGCATCACTGGGTGCAGCCCCCCAATAAAATAAAGCAAAAAAGCTCAGAGAAAAGAGAGACCGGTCAGAGAATGAGGATGCTCCAGAGGGTTCTGGGAGGACACAGCATTGGGCTGGGCAGGGTGCTGAGTTCGACTGTGGTTACATGGAATGCAAGAAGAGGCAGGTAGGAGGAGTGCACATGCCCCTGAACCCTACTTCCAGGACCTGTGGTGTGGGGTACTTTTTGGGCATATTACCAGGCAGAAATGCTTGGTGGAAAAAGCACGATCTCCCCAATGCCCATTGCCAACCTCTTGCCTTATCCATTGCCTAGAGAAAATCTCTTGTCCTCACTGATGACCCAGACTCCCCCCTCAGGGTCCAATAGGAGGCTCTCCAACAAGAGCTCTCTCTTGCTCTCTCTTTCTCTCTCTCTTTTGTTCTCTCTCTCCCTCTCTCTCTCCCCTCCCTCTCTCTCTCTTCTTCCCTCTCTCCCTTCCTTCTTTGAAGGCACTGAAGTCACATCTCATCTGCCATTACTCTCATCTATTCTACCTCCTCTCAATCATCTTTTTCAGCAGCAACTGTGCTTCCTGTCCTAGGACAACTTCCCTCCAGCCCCCACAACTGTCACCCCAAGTCCTGTTTCCAGGACTTGAAAATAGGACGAGTCCTATTTGAAGACCAGCTGACTGGCTCTGCCACTGCCCATTTTGCACTTGCTCAGTTCTCTTTTTCCTCAGGAACTTATTTCTCCTACCAACCTCTGCCTCCTCTCATAAACACCACCTTGATATGCCTTTGTGGGGAACTTCCTCCTTCTGTTCTTGACCCCTGTACACTATGTGGGTCTGTTCAGGGTGCTGTTTGGTTAAGAAAAGGACAAGTTCTCTGACTAGGACAGAATCTAGAACTATAGACACCTGGAAAATGCCAAGATATCTCCCCTGCATTTGATAAGCCAGTTAGACACACCAAAGCTGACCAGGTCATCTTTGCCACAACAAGAAAGGAATTCATAAATGAAACCAGCATAGGAATTTATGGAGAGGAAAAAAAGAGAGTTGAAGAATATGGTAAAGTTGTTTGAGCACCTGGAGCACATCAGGCCTGAAGCTGTCCTCGGAGTTTTCAGCTTGTGAAACGATTATGCACTTATTCCCACTCTGGGGGCATATGCTACTCTTGATTAACATATATTACATGTCATGAATTATATATTTAAGAAGAATACTTAAGACTTAGAGGATTCGGTATGAGTTTGGGCCGTGCATTTTCCTAGGACAGACCGAGGTTTGATCCCCCGGTTCCCATATGGTCCCCCAAGCCAGGAGCAACTTCTGAGCGTATAGCCAGGAGTAACCCCTGAGCGTCACTGGGTGTGGCCCAAAAACAAAAACAAACAATCAAAAAAAAACCAAAACAAAAAAGACTTAGAGGATTCAAGGAAATGAAACTTTAGTAGCAGATAGAATGAGGTGGTGCCCCCCCAATGCACAGTGCTGAGAATATGCAGCCATTCCTAAAAACCCTTGCTGTGTAGTAGGAGATGCTCAATTTTTTGTTTCTCTTATCACTTTGACTATCACTTTGCTCTCTGATATCTCCCCCCCCCACCCCCATATGAAACTGCCAGTCTTTTTTGCTTTCATAGCCACGGCTGGGCCCATTTTCCTGGGTGCAGGCCAGACCACAACATGCCTCTGATAGGAGACAGGAGGGGGCATTTAACAATCAGAAAATACAGGCTCCGGAGAGGATGATTTTCTCTGTGTTGTATGTCCTTACCACAGGACAATCTCCATCAGCTAAAGGGAAATCAACCGCAAAGGTAGCTAGCTCACTTCAAGCCCGGGCAAGGCACTGAGTAGGCTATACTGCCATCTTGTGGTCATCCACAGAACACCACGTGGAACGGCGCCATTGGGGCCATCAGTGGCCTGCGAAACTTCTGTCTGGTCCAAAGTCCTGTGACAATCTCCAGGATAACAGCATCAACGTCAATGGGGAAATCCAGAATGCTGTCAAGTGTTCGCTTCAAAAGAACAAGAATCCCCCGCTTCCCACCGCCACTGTCTATGGAGGAGCACTGGAAAGCTCCAGGCTGCCTCTTACTCTCCTGATCTCCCAGAGGAAAGGATGTTTGTTTAGTCAGTGCTCGCAGCCTCTAGGCTGAGAATCCTGCGATCTTGATCTCTTTGTTTCATAACAGTGAAAATAGTTTAGAAAGGAAAACTTGATTCCTCCGCTTCCACATATCTGTGCGGCTCCACACTTACCTGGCTCCACTTGGAGCCTCCTACAGCCCCCAGGCTGGCCAGAGAGGCAGGCAGAGGGCAATCCAGGGTCTAGTACACCTAATGACATCCTCATGGGACAGTCTCCACGCTTCTGACACTGAGTCCAGGACACCACACAATCCCATGCCAGACTGAGCTCTTCTGACCAAAACAAGCTGCAAGAGGTCTCGGTCTGATGTGGGGAAGAAGTGGCAAGCACTGGACCTGAGTCCCACAGTATGGCTGCCGGAAGCTTCCCTAGGCTGACTACATGCCCAAAGCAAGGCAAGTGGCTCACAAATATGACCCCATGTCCCATAAAAGGAAAAGCTATTTCCAACTCTCTGTCTCCAATGCTTTGATCCTTTAGACAACTTCGGGTAAGCTTCTGAGCATGTGTCACTTTAAGATAATGAAAAGTCAAACTGTGAGCCTCCTCCTAGGGAAGTTCTGTAC
Organism: Crocidura indochinensis; assembly: GCA_004027635.1. NCBI lineage: Eukaryota > Metazoa > Chordata > Mammalia > Eulipotyphla > Soricidae > Crocidura > Crocidura indochinensis. The sequence continues at coordinate 6,578 of PVKC010017559.1, read as the reverse complement.
ACAACCATTAGCTCCTCCCTATTCACATCACTCTGAAAGCCCCATCACTCCACCCCTTGAGAAAGGGTTCTATAGTCCCTCTCAGCCCCAAAACCACATCAGTAGATCTCTGCACTGAGACAGAGGCAGACTCGGCCTGTAGATACAAGCAGAGTGGCCCCCAAGAGCCATGAGAGGGGCCAAAGTAATAGTAAAGACAACAGGTCACTCACCTTGCACAAATTCAATCCCTGTCAGTTTATATGGTCCTCTATGCCTACCAGGAGTGACCTCTGAGTGAAGAGCAAGGAATAAGTCTTGAGCACCATCAGCTGTGCCCCTCCAACCTTCCAAAAGAGAGCCCTCAGTGCCCCCCCAGCCACTAGCACTCTCACCATCCTACTGCCCCGTATGCGTGTGCTGCTCTGTGGAGACACATGCTTTGGGAAACTGCCATCTGCTGCCACCAGACCCAGCCCAGATGGCTGTGCACTTGCTCACGTCATTAGACAAGCATGCATGGAGGGAACTGAGGTCGTCTGCAGCCTCTGGGGGCTCAGCGCCTCACTCACCTCCACAGCCTTCGCGAACTTGATCATTGGCTGGCACCAGTGGGTGATCTTCTCTCTGAAGTTGTTGCAGTCAGGAACAAACATGCAACCAATTTCTCCCATCTCTGGGTACTCAACTGTGAGGCCCCTGTAGAGAGAGGAGGCTGTTGGATGAGGATGGGCTTTGCAGGGGATTGGGATTCATATGGTCTAGTGTAGTTAGTATGTAATGTCTACTGGGACTGAGTCTCAGGCTTGCACTCTGGATGGTTACTTGAACTCTGTGTGCCTTAGTTTCTCCTCCTACAAATGAGAATATGGACAGTGCCCAGCCACACGAGTGGTGTAAGGGCACAGGGAGTGATCAGATTGAGTCACCAGTGGTAAGAAAGTATGGTCTACCACCATGACTTATTTGAAAAAAAAAAAAGCCACTTCCTCAGGCAAACATGGTCCATTTATTAAAGTCAGTTTGGGTTTAGACCCCGCAAAGTACATTGCTCTTCACAGCCCTGTCTCCTATACACCAAGATCCCTCCAGGCCTGGAAAACTTTGGGCTAAACAATGCCCAACTCTAGACTGCATCTCCATCCACTCTGCTTTCAAGAGGTGCCTCTCAAGGGTAATATACTGCAATTTCGGAGTTTGAGTCCATCTCTCACTGCCTCAGCCTCAAAAACTAATGTGCATTTGAAACCAGGCATGCAGGTCTCCTCTTTGGGGAGCAGTGGAATGCTGGCATAGGGACAGGTTTCTCACACAGCACGGGGTGAACAGAGAGCCCTGGTGGCTGTTTTGGTCCAACTTCACAGCGCTGCCTCTCCAGCCCTCGCTCTGCTGCACAGGGATGGCGGGTTAGTGACTATGCTTATGTACAGCAGCCCTCTCTGAGCTGTGGGCTTTCAGAAGAGATCACAAACTGGACAGCAACTTGACTCCCACCTCCAGATCGACTGTAAGATGGAGGAGGCTGGCTGTGGTCCTCAGAGAGAAAGGGCACAGTGCAGTGTTGTAGCTATGGCTAGTGACTGCACAGCTGTGCAGATACTACCAGAAATCCCTGAGCTGACCCTGAAGAGCCACTAAGCCAGTAGGCTTTCCTGTATGTCACTGTAGGAACCTCCTCAGTGCCTTAAGAATTAGATCATTCCAGATGCACCAAAATGAGGAAAGCACAAAGACCGGAGGATATGAGGCTGTCTTGCACTGGGGATGCTCAGGGCATCCGCCCTTCATAACATGGCACTTAGTGCTTAGTTCAAGGTCTGCAGTCATGTGAAGGATGAAACTTGCTCTCGGTGGCATCTAGAACTAACCTAGATTGAAGGGGTTGAAGTTAGAGAAAGGCAGACTGCAGGGCAGAGTCTTTAAGCACAGGGGCGTAGCCTGGGAGGCAGCCACAGGGCGCAGGGCTTCCTCAGAGTTCCCTGCCACGTGGCACCTACTGAGCGGTGCTCACATTGTGCAGGATTGTGATGGGGAGCGCAGCATTGGCGCAAGTGTTTCCATCCTCCTTGTCCAGCCTCTTAGGAGGTACAGAGGTACTGGGCCAGCAGAACTTGGCTCTTCTTGTCACACAACCATGTGCAGACACAGAGGTTCATAACTGTGGGTCTTGGGAACTCTAACTTTCATGGGAGAAATGGTGTCTCTGAAAGGGACCAATGAGGTGAGTTACAGGCCATGGATGCAATGCAAGTACAGCATCAGACAAGGGGTGACTCCTACCTGGATAGGTGACATCATCTCTGGGGGTATCCCTGGTGAGGGGCCGCACAGAGATGATAGGATAGCACTGACCCAGTTGGTCTACCAAAACAGCGAAATGAACCAAAGGGCCGAAAGCACCCACTGACCTCCAGATGGAGAGCACAGACATGGTATATGAGCCAGAGTGCCAGAATAGGGATGTCCCAGAGCAGAACCCAGGCCCATGGGGGCCACCTGCAGTGTCCACACATGAATGATTATTCTCCTTGGACACCACAGTGTGAGAACACAGACAGCCTGGAGGCCGCCCTCCTGCCGCCTGCCCACACACACTCAAGAAGATTCTGCTCAACAGACCATGCAAGGTTTGTTCTTTCCTTCCTTCCTCCGCACAAACACTCACCTGCAACCACCAACCAGACTGTTGATTTAATGTACTAATGGGAGAAAAATGTATTTTTTATTCAACCAGCCAACTTTGTAGGAGGAAAGCATATATTTATTTTTGCAAACACAATGTGAGCAAAAACTCAACTGTGCACAAATGGAAGATGCACAATCAGGGACTGTCCTAGCTCTCATATAGCTAGGAAAGATACCAGCTGCCCAGGCACAGGCTGGCAGAGGTGTGGCAACATTGAGGGCTAGGCAGCTGCCCAGATGACTAGGAGTCCAGGACAAAACCAAGAGTTCCACCAACAGTCAGTGCAGAGAGAGCAGCCACCACAAGTGAGGTGTCCTGGAAGGGATTGAAGCATAGGCCATCCTCCTAAAGCTCTGTCTGTGCTCAATCCTCAGATGTCTTTACCCCTTTCATGCCCCAGTCACCTCACCACAGTCCATTTTCTTGAAATGGCAGCTATGTATTGGGGTGGGAGTGGGCATCTAGGAGGATGGTCTTTCAAGTTCCAGCAGCAAAAGTGAGACTAAAACCCAGGAGCTCTGACGTGGGAGAACCTGGGTCATCATGGAGAGGGGTTCCCCTGATCCTGAGAAAACCTTAGAAAGGTGCAGTGCCATCTTCCACTAAGGTAGTCCCCGGAACAGCCTATGTCCTGGCTACAAAGGGGGGTTGAAATATACTCTTTAGGTCTGGAATGCCTCTTCCCAAAACGTCCACCCACTTTCTAGTCACTGGCTTGATCTCTGGACCCTGTGGCACAACCAGCCTTACTTGCAGAGGACAGCATCGTCTTCAGGCAGGGACTTATACACACACACGTCATCTTGGCTCTTGACTGTAGACACAAACAGCATGACACCCAAAGATAGGGCAACTGCAGTCAGCCTCATCGTCCAGTCCATGTGCACCTGCAACATAGGGAACCTTTAGAGCTGCAGGATCTTTGTGGGCCACCCTGTGCCAGAGCCTATAGTGGGGGAACCAGAGACCACTGGTAGGTACCTGGGAGAGAGACAGCACTTGCCAGACTTTGCAGCAAATTGGTCACCCGGATGTTGGTTCCGGGGAGGCCCTGACCTATTCCAAGTAGCGCTCATTTGCAGGTCTGGCTGAGGCCCCTCCCCTGAGGCAGGGCTTTGTGGTCACTTATGTTTGGCTGCCAGGCCACAGAGCAGGCTGCAAATCACAAGTGCTTCTATAAACTCCTGGATAGCCCCACCCTGCCTCACCACTCTTCCTCTATGCCACTACCTGGCTGAGATCCCACAGACTCCTTTAGCTCCAGGGGAGCTTGTGGCCCAAAGCTTGTGTTCTGTGAGAACATGATTTGGGATCACTCCCTGTCCATTGCTCATGTGGCCAGCCTGGTGAATGTGTGCTGGAGATAGGGGCCCTGCCTAGAGGAGGGGCTGCTGAACTTGAAGCATTCCACCCCCACCTTAAAGGTCAAGTGAGGACAGCAGGGGAATGGCACTGTACCTTGGAGTGCTGAGCTCAGCACACTCCTAAAATAATCTCTGGAAAAGACAGCAGGGTAAGAAGGTGGCAAAACAGTGCGGGAAGGGGCCCTACACCAGCCTGGAGCCTAGACCACTTTGCCTCCCTGCTAGGGTCAGCGCTGCCAGAGGGTATGTGTGGGGCTGAGAACTGGAGCCGGCAGGTGGGCACCCAGGCAGTCTACTTTCTGACTGTTCTGTTATTTGTCCTTTCCAAGAGGGTAGGGGAGGTGCGGTAGGAACAAGCTCTCCTGGGTTCTGCCCGGCTCCCTCTCAGACACAAGGACAATGATCTGGGCATCCTGTGTGTGCCTGGGCTGGAGGTGAGTGGACCCCAGGCTGAGATCGTTGCTATAACACACATACCTACTGTGGCAGAGAAGCTAAACTGTTCAGCACACTGCTTTTCCTGATGAATGTCTGCTCCCCAGGGCTCAATTTCTAATAAAAAAAAAATCATCACATAAGCTTCTCAATAATTAGACTCTCCTAATTATGACCAGGGCATCCCCCACAGACTGATTTGATTATTCCTGAGGTTTTACCCTTACCCCCAGAACAATGTCTCCAGTTTTTTCCTCCCCAGTTACTGGCAAAAACACAAGGTGTTAAAGGGGACACATAGAAGCTCAGCTCCTTGGTAGTCCTTGGGAGTGGCTTGGGATTTGCTCACTGTCGTCCATTCATTCCCAGGAGCATGTCTGTCCTCATGGAGCCCATGACAAGGACGCAGGGAGGCCATCAAGGGTCAGGGATTCTTGCCATCAAAGTTGCCACCACCAAGAAGCCAAAACGTCCCAGGCTACCAAGAGCGGGAGCTGGGGCAGAGAGCAGTTGCCCGAGATCTCTGGTGTGCACCATGACACCGGGGTGCAGAAGTGCTTCCTTCTCACCCTTAGGGTGCCAACTGCTCTCAACCTCCCAGGAAAAGGGCCCACTTTGCAGAAGGGGAGACTGAAGCAAAGACACCTGAATCACATGGATAGTGAGTATGTACTTAGACTTGAACCCAGGCGCTGAGATTTAGAGCTTCAACTCTGGCCCATACAACCGTTTAGCTGTTGCCGCACTCGCACTCACTCTACCCGTATTTTTAGAAAGCCCAGAAGCCTCCACGTGGCCCACAATGCCCCGCGCTGAGGGCTCTTCCTGCCTCTCTAGCCGCCTCTCTCTACTACTTATCACCCCCAGCTAACTGGTACATCACTTGGCCCAGACCCTACCTACCACCAGTCCGTTGTGGTCCCCACTTGCTTTGCTGTGTAGCTGGTTTCCTCTCAAAGACTTGATCAAACACCTCTAGTGCCATAAGATTCTTGTGGGATACTTCTTTCCTTTTCCTTCTGATATCTACAATATGTTCAATTTTGGTTTGAGGGCCACACCCAGCAGAGTTGAGGGTTCCTCCTACTTTAGAGCTCAGAGATCCTGGGGATCTAACGGAGGGGGGTGGGGGGACTCCTGCTAGGTAAGCGTGTCCTCCATGGGACTATCTTTTTGGCCCTGCACTTCCATATGTAGAACACTGAAGCCAAGTTTAGTATTTCATTGCTTGAAGGGCATGGTCAAGAAACAAGGATGGTGTGAGGAAAAGAGGTTTATATAGGTTCTAGCAACCTGAGAAGGTGATGGACTCATGTCCCCAAAGCCATCGTGCTCTGAGGCGGGATTAGTCATACTTTTCAGCCCCAGTACCTCCAGCCTATAAGCTCCTTAGAGGCAGCACTGAGACTTCTCCAGCTTTCTGAGCCTGGAGCCTGGCAGGCTTAACGAATTCTTGTTTGAAGGCCTGACACATTTGCTACTTCTATTTCTCTTCGTCCTTATTTCCTCTTATGAGCTCCCAGTTCAATCTCAATCAGCAGGAAACAAACTACTCAGGTTGGCCTGGGCCCTGGATCCCTTTTGCTTATTTATCTAACCCTCTCTGACTTGTTTTCGTACAAGGAGATCTGACACAATTCAGTAGTTCTCTGTATCTTTTAATTCATAGTACTTGGTTTTAAACAGAATCCAAGACCGGAGAATCAACTGCAAGCCAGAGAGGTCCCACTCCCTGTCCTGTCACCTGCCTGTTGTGTTCAATTTTCTCCCTCTTGGAAAATTTCACCTCTGAGCCTTTGATATCTGCCCTTGAAACTTCTCTTCTTTCAGACATCTGGCTGAGATGATCTCTTAACACCTTCAACCAGGCCAAAACAGAACACCCCTTCCCTCTCCAGTCTTGAGGAGCCTCTAATCCAGTGCTGTGAAACTTCTAGGTCCCTTAATCCTCTAGACTCTGCTTGATGTATCTCCATTACTGCATAGTATCTACTAGAAAGAGATTCATGCTCTGCCTTCCTCCTAAATCTTTCCATCTTTCCCCTAAGACCTCTGGTGCTAGCAATTGCAATAACCAAACTCTCCATCATTCTTTTCCTTTCATTCCTTTGGGT
>PVKC010017558.1:0-20137 GCA_004027635.1 Crocidura indochinensis | reverse complement strand
CCCACGGCGATGCTCTTGTGGGTTTCCCCTGCATTTGCTCAGTGCCAAGTTCTATTCATACATTTCCTCACTCTCTCTAGGCAGGCACATTGTTGTGTTTGTAGAATATGATGATAAAGTCTGAGCCAGAGAGGGGGAACACATGCTCTCAACCAGGGTTGCAACAGCTGGTTCTCACACTGCCCACCCTAATGCCCCAATCCCAATCAGAAATCACAATATCCCCCATTGACCTGAACCTCCCACACAAGCACCCCACAGCTGCATCTTAACAGCTGAGCAAAGAAAAATGGAAGCCCCCAACCCCACATGGGAAAGGGACCTTGAACTATTACCCAACCTTTCCATCTGGAGGAAAGTCCAGCATGTGAGAGAAGTAATGGGAGTATGTGAACAGGCCCCATAAGAATGGGTGAGCCCAAAGCAGCAATAATGAGGCTTTAGAGATGCTCTTTACCCTTCTAGAAACTTCTTTGCCCCTCTCCCCCAGCTCATGCTTTGACCTGAGGGAAGGCAGTGGCTCCATTACCAGGTCAGATTTATATTATCCAGGTCCTCATTTGCCATTTACAAGCTTATATACGTATAGGGTACTCCCTGCCAGCACTCCCATTCCTGTCCATTAACTACTCCTGCCTCCCCCCTTCAATAGTAGTCTTGTTTTTTTACTTTTGAGCTATATCTGGTGATAATCAGACCTTGGCTTTGTGTTCAGAAATCACTCACTCCTGTTGGTGCTTGCGGGACCATATGGGATGCTAAAAATCGAGTATGGGTCAGCCTCATGCAAAGCAAATGCCCTTTCCACTGTGCTATTGCTCTGGTACCTCCATTGTGATTTTTGTAGTGGTTTCTATCACTTAGAGTCTGCTAGAATCTTGCTCAATTTATCTACTTTTCATGGGAATATTGTCCACATGTACTTGTGGACATGGTCAAAAGTTCTGGAGTCAAGATGCTAAGCCCCAGAACCCCATTCCTTGAGCAATTCTGAAGGGTCCAACCCCTCATCGTCTTACAGGCTACATCTAAACACAGGCTAGTGGAAAGCTGAATATTTTTTAACTTTAATTAAGTCTCAATTATATGCATTTATAGATTTTCTATATCATGAATTATATGCCCTTGTTTTACAAGTCAAATTCAGAAAACGGATCCTATTTGATGAAAGAAAAATTTCTCAGTGTGTGTGTGTGTGTGTGTGTGTGTGTGTGTGTGTGTGTGTGTGTGTGTGTGTTAGGATCACACCCAGTGTTGCTCAGGGCTTATTTTTGACTCTGTGCTCTAGGATCTCTCTTGGTGGGTTTGGGGGACCCTATGGGAAGCCAGGGCTCAAACCTGCATGAGCTACATGCAAGACAAATACCTTCTCCTCTATACTGTCTCCTGAAAAAAAAAAAAAAGAAATTCTTTAGTTGTTGTTGCTGTTGTTATTGTTTTTGAGCCACACCCAGAGGTGCTCAGGAGTTACTCCTGACTCTGCACTCAGGGTCCATTCTTGTTTTTTGTTTTTGTTTTGTTTTGTTTTGATTTGTTTGGGTCACACCCAGCAGCACTCAGGGGTTACTCCTAGCTCCATGCTCAGAAATCGCATCTGACAGGCTCAGGGGACCATGTGGGATGCCAGGATTCAAACCACTGTCCTTCTGCATGCAAGGCAAATACCCTACCTCCATGCTATCTCTCTGGCCCCTCGGGTCCATTCTTAACAGTGCTTGCATATGGGAATCAAATCCAGATGGTCTGTATGCAAGTCAAATGCTGCCACCCTACTATGCTGTTGCTCCAGCCCCAGACAAAAGAAACGTTTTACTGAAACAAACCAACTTCATCAAACTGAAATTTATCTCTAGGGTGGGGTAGAAGGCATCAGCACCTGCCTGTTAGCCCAAGGTTGGGTCCCTGATGCTGCCCACATGCCCCAACCCTGCCATCTGTGACCCCTCACAGTATAACTCAGTATATGACCCACAACAGGGATATAATAGAACACAGCAACTCAATGAGACAACCCCTACATAGGACCCTTCAGCTAAAAATGTGTGACCTCCACCTCCACAGCTCAGGGTACAGTGTCCATATAAAAGAGTGACCTCGGGAAGGACTCAAATGGGTGCTGGTTACCAGTCTTTGTGTCAATAATTAAGGTGGCTGGAATCCAGGAACCAGAGGAGGAAATCTATCTCATCTCACATAAAATTGGGGATCCATGGGAATTGTGTATTTGAAACCTTTTTTGCTTAAGCATCACATTTTTCTACATGGGATCAGCATAGAGGAAAGAGGAGGGGAAGTTTCCAATATGTAATCAGGAACTGAGTTGACTTCTTCCTGCTGGTTTTCCTCCTCAAGATTTCCCTAAGTAAGTTGAGACTTTGAGACCATCGAGTCTTCCTTGGGACTGAGAGAACAAACCCAAAGAAGTCTTTGTCACAGCACACAACACACTGTCCCCACTCCTGCCAATGCCTGTCAAGGCTCTCACAGGGGCAGGAGCTATTAAGGAGCTCTATTTTTTTCTTCCTAAATTCATTTGTGCCTTCAAGGACCTAAGAGCCAGTATTTCAATTCACAAGTAACCTCTGTATTCAAAGACTGGACCATTGAGTTTAGAATGGAAGAGTCATCAGTGTGATTCTTTCTGTTCTAGATGATGTGTTTACTGTGCTATTTGGTATGATATATGTTGACTCAAAAAATTTAAGTTGGTATGCATCTCAGGAGTACAGTGTTTTCATACTATACCCACCACCCAAGTATCAATCAACCTCCCTCACAGTCTTCCATAGGGACCCTTCCCTTTTATAAATCCGCCCATAACCTCATGACTATGGTCAGAGCCATTAAATGTCTGTCCCCAATGTTGTTTCTTGCTGTTTCTTTATATCACAATATAGCTCATATCTGAGCCAGATTATTTAGTGTCTCTTGCTCCCCAAAGTCATTTCACTTAGCACAAACCCCTCCAGTTTCATGCATGTATCAAACTATACACATCCAACATTTTAATGGCTGAGTAGTTTTCCAGTATGTACATAGACCACAGCCTCTTCATCGATCCAACGATGGACATTCTCATTGGTTGTTTCTAGATCTTGGCTACTAGGAATAGTCCTGAATGAAAATAGGGATGTAAGATCTTTCTGGCTTAATGTTTGGGGAATAGATAAGCTAGGAAATGGAGATCATTAGGAAGTTTTATTTTGAATTTGGAGCAATCAGTTAATATTGTTTTCCATAAAGTCTGAACAAAACTCACCTAAGTGTATCTGATGATTTTTTGGAGACCTTGTGCTTGGTGAGCTCACTTAAGAAACATCTGGTAGGTGACAAATAGGCTCTTGATCTTGTTTCAATATTGCATATTCATTATGCTCAGACTGTCCCCATTTTCTTGATGAACAACTAGGTTTCAGGAAGCACAGAAGAGCCCTGAGCTAAAGCTAAACCTGATCCCAGATTTTCTCTCTCTCTTTCTCTTTCTCTCTTTCTCTCTCTCTCCCTCCCTCTTCAAAACTATCTTATTTCCAGCGCCCTTCAGCACCCAAACTAAAATATAAAGGGAGATGAAGTTTTGATAGCTGTTTAATATGATCCATGCAGGCGGGCAAATAGAATCATTAAGACTCTAAAGTAGCTATTTTGCTTTGACTGTTTGGATTATTTAACTGTCTACAGTTACAAGTTAAGGGGATAATTGTAAAGTCTCCAAATTACTGGAGGTTATATGGACATAAGCCGGATGACTATAATTGCAGTTCATTTCTGTGCCTGGCAGCTCCTTGTCTCGGAGCAGAGTAGGTAGAGGAAGGTAAATGGTCTCATAATGTCATCAGTTTGTCGTGCACTGTGGTCTGTTCAGAACAGGCAAATGAAATCCCTAAAAAACTCCATTTAGACAGCTAGAGTGGGGACATGTAGGTGAAGGAGTTGACCATTTGCTTATGAGACCATTCAATCACCTCTTTATAGGCTTTGCCTCAGATTATGCATCCTTAGAAAGATCCTCAACTCATCATCAGTGACTTTTTATCCCCCAGAGCTAACCATATTTCTCCCAGGTATTGATTTGTAATGTCAAATGAGGCATCTCCATTCGGTGAGTGGATGACCATTGTCCTTTCCCCAACAATGAACAATTTCCTCCTGGCCTCTCCTTCCTTTCCATCATTTTCATAACAGAGGAGGGTTTGCATATAAGAGAAAGCTGTATGTGAGGTCACCCAAGTTTATTCTACTGATGAGGCTTCCAAATCTTCCCAAAGTTTGGGGGTCAAGTTAAAAAATTTTTTTTCCCACATACCCTGCCTATTTCTGCTTGGAAAAGGAATTAGGTTTAAAAAATGTTTTTTCCTGTACGTAATATATAGGAAACTATTTATGCTGTAATTGCACTCCATTGGAATTAAACGCTCGTCCCATGGCAAAAAGATTCACCTGCTTAGAAATACTAAAATATACAGGGCTTCACACTTGGGTGATACTATTTTATCATTTTTGAAAAGTTATTCTTCCTAGACCCCCACACTGCATTTCATAAAGTGCTTTCATTTTCTTTAACCACCATTAATAGCTATTAGATGGAAGAGGGGGAAAAAATAAGGCTTTATATAGATCATTAAAGTACACTTAAGTAATTTGTAATTGACAATTAAATCAGCGTGGCAATGCATTATCCTCAGCTTGACAGATTCGTCTTTTTTTTAAAGCACCGAGAAGAAAGGGCCCCTTTGTAAGACGCCCCACTCCACACTATTCCTGCATTTTAATTGATCACAAAGCGCTCATTGTCTCGAGATATGTGCTTGGAGATCATCTTTTTTACAAGTTTCCCTTTGTGAGGAGTTTGAGGCTGTGTGGGAGTTTGATTCCTTTTGTGGGGGGAGAGAAACGATCTCCTTGGTGACATTTGAAAAGTTAGCACCTTGCAAACCTTCCTTGTCACTGTCTTCAGAGAGGAGCTGGCATGTGAACTTTTACTTTGACAGGGCGGGTTCCTGCTCTTTTCCTCTGAATCTCTCTAAAGACTCTTGGACTGGAGCAGATTCATCATGTTACCATGACGATGGCGACCAGAATGCTGACACCCCCCCCTTCTTAGGCAGCCAATGGGTAGCGACCTTATCCGTCCAGTCCAAGCCATGCCAGTCGCATGTGGGGCTTGGTTTGTTTGTAAAATCTGGACTGTTCTCCCCCCCTCCCAACCACCACCACCTCTATCACTCCATAGGAAATTTGTGAATTGCTATCTAGAAATTCTGGCTCACACGGTCGCCTGTCAAGATCCAAAGGCAGAAATAAAACTGCATTTCAGAGAACTACAATCGCATTTTGCCCTTAGGTGGGACGTTAACAAAAAATGGCATAGATAGTCATTTCCACTTATTTTCATTATCTTCCCCTACACAGAGACAACAGAACACACACATTTAGTGTAAACCTCAATAAGCACGAAAATGCAGCCTCTGCGTTGAGAACAATACGAAAGCAGAAAAAAAAAAATCAAGGTTCATTTTTATGCAATCTGCTACACTCAGAAAGGTCAAAATTAGGTCAATAAAGTTTTTTGACCTTTAATGTCTAAGAAAGGTATTTTGTAATATGTACTTAATCACATTATATTTTTGGGGTGGGTTTTTTTTGTAGGCCACACCCGGTAGTGCTCAGGGATTTCTGCTGGCTCTGCATTCAGGAATAACTTTTAGTGAGCACAGGGGACTTTATGGAATGCTGGGGATTGAACCCAGGTCAGCTTCATGCAAGTCAAATGCCCTAGTATCTGAACTATAACCTTAAAAAAGATGCACATTTTGTGAATCTCATTATCAACTGATATATCTTCCTACTTTAATTTTGTCATTGTATGGATATTCATGTCAAATAAATGGCTTACATTAAAAGTGAGTACCGGGGCCCAGGAGATAGCATGGAGGTAAGGCATTTGCCTTTCATGCAAAAGGTCATCGGTTCGAATCCTGGTGCCCCATATGGTCCCCCGTGCCTACCAGGAGCAATTTCTGAGCATGGAGCCAGGAGTAACCCCTGAGCGCTGCCGGGTGTGACCCAAAAAAAACCAAAAAAACAAACAAACAAAAAAAAGTGAGTACCAAAGGTGGGCAGAGCAATAACACAATGGGTAGGGTGTTTGCCTTGTACTCAACCAACCCAGGTTTGATCCCCTGGCATCCGAAATGGTCCCGAGTCTGCCAATAATGATTCCTGAGTACAGAGCCAGGAATAACCCCTGAATATCTTTGGGTGTGGCCCAAAACAAAAATAAATAAACAAATAAATAAATAAATAAAAACTAGGAAGGCAGCAGGGGGTTGTCTTTTTAAGTCATTTTAGAACATTAGAATTAGCTGGCTATTGATTGAGACCTAACTTATAGGAGTTAAAAAAGCAATTTAATTAGAAAGATGTGTTTGTCCTACAAAGAAATAGATGTCTTTATACTGTTCTTCCACACTTTCTTCCATGGGCAGCCACACAAATTTTTTTGCTTACTAAATTGAGTTTATGAATTCTAGGTGTTTAATGAAATCTATTATGCTGAGTGAAATAAGTCAGAGAGACAGAGAAAGATGGAGAATGGTCTTACTCATCTATGGGTTTTAAGAAAAATAAAAGACATTTCTCAAAAATTTTCAGAGACAAAAGAGGAGAGGGCTGGACTTTACAGCTGACCTCATGAACCTCACCACAAAGAGTGATGATTTTAGTTAGAGAAACAACTACATTGCGAACTATCCTAACAATTCGAATATATGAGGGAAATAAAAAGCCTGTCTAAAGTACAGGTGGGGGCAGGGAAGGGAGGAGGGATATTTGGGTCATTGGTGATGGGAATGTTACACTGGTGATGGGGGGTGTCATCTTATATGACTGAAACTCAACCACAATCATGCTTTGAACCAAGGTGTTTAAATAAAAAAAACATTAAAAAATAATTAAATCAAGTCATTAAATAAAATATTAAAATTCATGGGGCCCGGGAGATAGCATGGAGGTAAGGCGTTTGCCTTTCATGCAAAAAGGTCATCGGTTCGAATCCCGGTGCCCCCATATGGTCCCCGTGCCTGCCAGGAGCAATTTCTGAGCATGGAGCCAGGAGTAACCCCTGAGCACTGCCGGGTGTGACCCAAAAACCAAAAAAAATAAATAAATAAAAATAAAAAAATAATAAATAAAATTCTGGCACCCAAAAAAAAGTGATTTAGAAACATCCAGAAGTCTAGTGAGAGTGCATTCTCTCTCAGAGAATAGTCAGAGATAAGGGGCTTGTTGGCAAAGGACAATGGAGTATTTGACACAGAGAATGTCCCAGTCCAGCACATCAGAGCAGGCTGAGAGCAAATACCATGTTCGAAGAGGGATTCTGTTGAGAGACACTCTGAGGAGAAACTCACAGTCCCTGGAAACTTCCTAGAAATATAGTCATGGACAGTCTTCTTGGCCAGAGGATCTTGAATTTTCTGATCCCACTATCTCAATTTGATTCCACTCCTTGAAATACAGTTCAACATATTCCTGAAAGAAGTTCTGAAATTTAAGTGCTGTTCTTTCTTTTTTTTTTTTTTTTTGGTTTTTGGGCCACACCTGGTGACGCTCAGGGGTTACTCCTGGCTATTCGCTCAGAAGTCGCTCCTGGCAGGCACGGGGGACCATATGGGGAACCAGGAGATCGAACCCAGGTCCATCCTAGGTTAGCGCAGGCACCTTACCTCCAGTGCCACCGCCCGGCCCCTTAAGTGCTGTTCTAACCATCATACTAAAGGAAAGACTCATACATATGTTGTTTGAATAAAGTGTGTTAAATTAAAGCATGTAGTTAAATCACATTATATTGGGTGGGGGGGAGTTGTAGGCCAAAACAGGTCGATCCCAATAAGACCAGGAGAAGTACATTGCTTTCTTTTTCCTTTTTATTTTAATTTTTTTCTGTTTTGGTACTGGGAATTGGTGTCAGGCCTCATTCATGCAAAAGGCATGCTCTTCTACTGAGTCACATTCCTGGCCCCAAATATTTTTCTTAAATTTTAAAATACAAGCCATGATGCTCAATTTTAACCTTCTGCTCAGAAAAAGAATGGTGTGTGCTTTGAAAGATGTAACTAAGGTGTTTAAAGACTAGATCCTGGGATGGGGAATCATCCTCTATAGCCACCTATGGCTTGACCCAAGAGTAAAAAGATAGGTTTATTTTAGAAAACAATGTCTACTACCATGATCATTTTACTAGGTCAAAATGGAAAAATTCTCAACAGATATTCAATAAAATTAAGCCTGTATTCCAGAAGAGGGTGGAGGAGTCTTAGAAAACCAGTAATACAAAGGAACTTTAAAGTGAGATAGAAACAGCTTGCCTAATCCTGCAGTGGCTGAGAGATAAACAAAGTACAGATATCAACCACTATTAAATAATACTGGGAACAAGGTCAGAGCAAAGAAACTCCTGAGATAATAGATAACAAATTCAAAGCACAAAGGGTTTTTTAATGTAGAAACTTGAAACACTAAACATTAATTTAAAAATGAAAACCAGAATAATGACAGATTTCCAAAAATTGAAGACAGGGTATTCAGTTTTGAACCAATAATTTTACTATAAATTATCAATCACATACATGGAGACTATTTAGAAACTATTCCTCTTTAAGAAAGAAATTAAGTTATTGGGGGCTAAAGAGATAGTGCATGGGGTAGGACGGTTGCCTTGTACATAGCTGATGCAGATTCTAGCCCTGACATCCCAGATGGTCCCCTGAGCACTTCCAGGAGTGATTCCTGAGGGCAGAATCAAAAGTAACCTCTGAGGGGCCCGAGAGATAGCATGGAGGTAAGGCATTTGCCTTTCATGCAAGAGGTCATCGGTTCGAATCCCGGTGCCCCATATGGTCCCCCGTGCCTGCCAGGAGAAATTTCTGAGCATGGAGCCAGGAGTAACCAGCCAGTAGAGTAACCCCTGAGCACTGCCGGGTGTGACCCAAAAACCAAAAAAAAAAAAAAAAAAGTAACCCCTGAGCACTACTGGTGTGACCAAAAAGAAGGAAATTAAGATATTAGAAAATATAAGTTAAATAAAGATCTGAATTGATTAGAGTTAATAATATTGTCTTAAATTAAGATGTAATTAGTACAGAAGTAACTATAAGAAATATATTGTCCAGGTGGAGAGAACTAGGAGTATAAATAAAGATGTTAAATCTTCCAAAATAAGTCTACCACTTCAACTCAAATACTAGCCAAATTCTAAACTTCAATTTGAAGTCCCTATTGAGAGGAGAGAATCCTGATTCAGGCACTGTGGTATTCCAGATGTCCTAACAGGCAACTACCAAGTTTCCATTATTCAAACAAGAACTACTAAGAAATAACTAAGAGAAATTCAGTACTATTGGTTTTCATAGCTCAATGCAAATGTCATACCTCAAACCCTGGAAAGAGAAAAGGATTATACTGCCATAGATGACACAGGTAAAGCCACCTAAAGAAAATCAGAAATGTCTTTAAGTCTCTTAATCTCCATTAAAAATTGAGAAATGCTGTTGCTAGCCTCCCTTCAGGACATCAATAAAATGGGTACTTATAACGCAATCCTTGAAAAATATATTAGCAAAAACTGTGTCATATGGACTAAGGGGATTCCTGTACAAATAAAAAGGATTAAAAGCTATAGATAGGATCAATACAACCACCAGAGAGAAAGCAGTTCTTGTTTTTCATTGGCTTTGGGTGATGATCATTGCTCTTCTTTATACTCAATCTTTATTTCCTTTATTTTATTGTATTTATTAAATTAACTTAATTAAGTTGTAATTAAATAATTTTATTTGGGGCCCGGGAGATAGCATGGAGGTAAGGCGTTTGCCTTTCATGCAAAAGGTCATGGTTCGAATCCCGGTACCCCATATGGTCCCCCATGCCTGCCAGGAGCAATTTCTGAGCATGGAGCCAGGAGTAACCCCTGAGCACTGCCGGGTGTGACCCAAAAACCAAAAAATAATGATAATAATAATTTTATTTATTTTATATTACTTATTTTAATTTATTTTATTGAAACCATTATGGTTTACAAAGTCCTTCATAGTTGTGTTTTAGACATACAATAAATCAGGGCCTATCCCACTACCAATGTTGACCTTCCTCCACATGGTTCCCAGAGTAGGGACCGGAGTGGTGGCGCAGCAGTAGAGTGTTTGTCTTGCACACGGCTGACCTAGGACAGACCGTAATTCGATCCCCTGGCATCCCATATGGTCCAGTGAGCCAGGATGGATTTCTGAGCACATAGCCAGGAGTAACTCCTAAGCGTAACCAGTGTGGCCCAAAATCAAACAAACATAAAGGTTCCCAGAGTACATCCTGTACGACGACCATGTGGCTCCCAGCCTGCCAGTATAACATGCCCATTTTAAGTTTGGATTAAATTTAAAATTTTAAATTTAAATTTAAATTTTGGATCTCTTGATTCCATTGTTGTTGACTTTAGCTTGAATATTTAGTTCTGTCCTTTCTTAACACCTCCAGTGTTCCTGAGATCACTTGGTCCCTGGCCTTCATCCTTTCTTATTTGTGTTTTTCCTCCTCCACTCAATTTCTTTTCTTCTCCTTGATATACTCTGGGACCAAGGGTTTTCAAGACAATTTCTGGAAATGATGTGAATATGAATTGCTTTTATAATCATTAAAACCAATAAACATTTTTGTTTGTTTTTTGGGGACATGCCCGGTGGTACTCAGGGTTTACTCCTGGCTCTGTGCTCAGCAATTGCTCCTGGCTCAGGGGACCATATGGGATGCTGGGGATAGTACCTGCATCCATCCTGTGTCAGCTGCATGTAAGGCAAACATGCTACCACTGTGTTACCACTCCGGCCCATAAAAAACATTATTTTTAAAGGAATCACATTCTAATCCAAGTCATTACTCTGCCTGCTTTAATGGCACCTAAATTGCACCGGTGAAGGGGATGTTCTTTTTTTATAACTGAAACTCAACTACAAACATGTTTGCAATCATGATGCTTAAATAAAGAGACTATAAAAAATAGAAGGCTGTTATAAACATGGTAAAAAATGACCCAACTATGGATAGTGCCTGCATTAAGGTCATTAGCATATCAATGATGGTTGTTTAAAAAAGAAAATAACATTTTAATAGTAAAGATCAACTAGAATAATATTATACACTCAGTGGGAATCCAGTATGTTATATGGTAAGTCACATTGATGGCAAGATGCTAAATATAGGTGTGAATGAAAGTTACTTTCAATGATTTTCAGATCAATAACTGCTCGAGGGGATGGTGAGAAAGTTGGGGGTCACCGGCACATTACCTGGCATAGGAAGATCCCTGCTACCACGTAGTTCCTAGCACTGATGTATGTAGCTACAGAGGCCCAAATAGTTCCTATCGGTGAACCCTAACCCTGGTCAGCTCTGCCCAGTTTGCTTGATATCACTGGGAGAAGATAATGTTCCCTTTAAGCATTGCTTGGGAGACACCCCCGCCCAAATGATAACTGCTACAATGCAGGTTTTCTTTCAGCCTACAATTGCCTGGAAGTGTGGATATTAAGTTATTTGCAAATACTCCAACTGTTGGGTCGGAGGTGGCACAAACATTAAGACATCTGCCTTTCGCGCGCTAGCCTAGGATGGACCACGGTTCAATCCCCCAGCATCCCACATGGTCCCCCAAATCAGGAGGGATTTCTGAAAGCATAGCCAGTAGTAACCCCTGAGCATCACCAGGTGTAGCTGAAAAAATAAAACAAAACAAAATACCCCAACTGTTAAAAAAAAAGTTTGATGTAATTTCGATTCCAAATGGCTTGCTCCCAACCCTGTGGCTTTGCCACTGTTCAGGATCGAGGGCTTCCTTGGTAGATGTGGGAAGAAAATGCAGGTAACCTCATCCCCTCTTTGTGGATCCCTGCATGTGTGTGTGAGTGCACTATGGCAGAGTGCATGTGTGCATGTTTGTAACATGAGTTTGTCAGAGAGAGCTTTGGAGGGAGAAAACAGCTTCTTTAATCTTCAGGGATGGCTGACACCCAAGAATCTGGCATCTCCAATGAGATGCAGATTGTATCTTGGTTCTCCCCAACCCAGTGTGTACATGTGTGTGCGTGTGTCTGTGTGTATGTTTGAAAGTACATCCTCCAGAGGGAAGACGTGAGAGACACGGGTGTGTGGACACCCTATGCATGGACTAGCAACACACATGTGCACCAGAAATATGCTTTAAAAAAAAAAGTGAATTCTGGGAGCAATGTTCATCCCGCCCAATGCAGCCCTCACCAGGAACCATGACAGCATATCAGGAAAGATGTGACTCACTCAAAATAAATCTCTGTAGATGAGCAGAAACTCACCCAGGAGTCCCACCAGGACTCCTGAGCAGAGAGCCAGGAGTATGCCCTGAGTAAGCTCAAGAGTAAGCACAACTGTTGTGCCACCAACCAACCATCCTTTATCCTTGAGGAGCCATCTCCAGCAGTACTCAGAGAGACCCAAGGCCACTCAGTTCTGGGGAGGTGGGTGACATGCGGGACCCAGGGATTCAACCCAGGGCCTCCTACCTGCTTGGCATATGGGCCCTTTTCCTGCCCTGCCCACTCTTTCCTTCAGAGGGCCATGTTACATAAGGTATAAGGTGCTAGGCCTGGTCTCTGTTGTTGGGGAACACTGAGACTCCTGATAGGTCAGAACCCACCCTAGGAAAAACACACACACACACAGACACACTGTGTTGCTCTGAGAATTCTGAGAGAGAAAAGAGGTCAAAGTTGACAAGACCATGGAGAATCTGTGGTAGCTAAGGAGCAGGAATCTGGGCCTGTCTACACTTGGAGAGGGACATGGAGTAACAGCAATTCTGAATTCTCTGGGGTTTCCTAGTGCTAGTTTTGAGTCTGGAAGGTCGGGGATGGTGTGTCCTTGGTGCCTCTGCTATGATCTGCCTCATCACATGAACTTACCTGTGCACACTATGGCTTAGTCAGACTCCTCAGAGAGTAGCTGTTTTCTCTGTAATAAGGATGGGGGAAGCCATACTTGAAGCCAAGTGCTGTGCCTGCCTCAGTCTGCAAGGGGAGGCAGAATCAAACCTTCGTATTTTGAGGACTGAGAACATCTCATGGGAGACCAACTTGGGGCTGTATGTGTGCTAAGTAGCAGCTACTAGTTTGCTTGCGTTTTGTTTCTTTGTGTTCTTGTTTCTGTTTTGTTGGGGGGTTTTTTGTTCTTGTTTCTGTTTTGTTGTTTTGTTTTGCCACTCTCAACAGTGCTCAGGGCTTACTCCTAGCTCTATGCTCAGGAATTACTTCTGCTGGTGCTCAGGAGACCAAAGTAGGATCTGCCAGATTCCATACAGAACATACGAGAAAAATTTTCCTCATAGACTTGGGTCATTGCTTCTGCGTGGCCAGTTCTTGGTCCGTTTTTTACACTTTTTATAACCACTGAACCTTGTGGTTAAATCTAGGCATTTTTGGTATTTTTTGTGAATGTTTAGACCCCACTCTGTGTTGAGGCTCTAATGCCTCATACTCTGGAACCAGAAGCTAGGGTGTCTGGAATTTGACTAGGTCATGAGGGCAAGGTAACCTGACTGATGTCGCACAGAGTTCCCTCCCACACTATAGGGAGATGCTGAGAGGATATCCCTGGCTCCACTGATGAGGGATCCATTATATTTAAGCACCCCTCTCCCATTCCAATTATGCTTTATTACAAAAGCCCAAACAAGTTAAGACAGTATCTGATCTGAAGCACCTTCCTACACTTGTTAAATCTATGTACCACGATCTTTCTCCAATGAAGCAAGAAATAGCTCAGGTCACACTTGGAAGTGGTCTTGGCTCTGTTTTCAAGGTTGACCCCAGTAATGTTTGGAAAAACTATATGTGGTGTCCAGTATTCAAACCTGAGTTGGCAAGATGCAAGTCATGCACCGTAGCCCTGTACTGTCTTCCTGTCCCCAGGATTGTTCTTTGAGAATGGATCTCCAAAGTGCAGGCTAGATTTCTGTAGTGCCTCAATTTGTTTTTCATCAAAGAAGGACCCTGAGTGGGAGATTCTCAATGGATTGAACACAGTGAGCTCAATCACAGGGCCTGATGATTCCCTGAGTAATAGAGACTAATCCCCTTGCACAGATTCAGAAGTAGTACTAGAGCCCTGCTGGGTGTGACCCAAAATTCAACTGCCTTCCCCCACAATGAAGGCATCTCTGTTGCCACACTTTAAGTCTATTCTACTGCAGTGCTTCTTTCTTTTCTTTTGCCAAGTAAACATCAAAACAAGATACAGAAGAAAGTCGAGTCGTTAATGCTATACCTGGAAGTGAACCTTGACTTTAACAAATTATCTATAATATAAATTGTCATTTAGGAAAGGAATTTAGGAAGCTCCAGTCTAGAGAGGTCAAGAGTTATGCTTCTCACTCACCCCAAGCTCCCATACTTAGTGTTTTGCTAGGCACCCCAAATCCAATTATATTAGCTCTGAACTGAATTCATAGAATTAAAACTCTCTCACTGTCTCTCTCTCTTTTATATGGAGTGCGTGGAGATGAGTTTTTATTGTTTTTGACTAATTGCTTTTGCCCTTAGGGTAATAAAAACACTATCTCTGAAAACTAAACAATCTTTAGAATTGTCAAAAGGTCAGTGCTAGACTAAGGTAACCTTTAAAAAGTAATAATTCTTTTCTGAAAAGTGCTTATTCTCTCTAGGTCTAACTCTATTTTCTTTGAAATAAAATTTGGATAGAAATTGACAAAGTCAATTCAAATTCAAAGTCATCGTTGAATCAAGTTTGTATGAAATTCCAATCAAACTCTTGAGTGTACGTAGTGCTCTCCAATTAAAAAGAAAGAACATGGTGACTCTCAACCCTCATTAGAGCCAGGCTTTGCCAGTATGTGTTAAAATCACAGGAGCCAATGGGTGGGTGGGTGAGTGGGTATAACAACCCAGAACCGGAGGGTGGAGATGAAAGCACATGCCAGCACTTTCCATGGTGACTGAATCACTCCATAACCTAAACTACTTCATTTTGGGAGTAAGAGTAGCCACTCACCTCACTCCAAGTGGTGACCTGCAACTCCAATGAGCTACTGTCTGTGTAGAAGAGCCAGTGAGGAATTCTCCACACTGTCAACAGTGTCACTAAAATGCCCCCATTAGGAAATAAAGTGGGCTTCATATACTGCTCCATATACTGTCTTGTTAAAGAAATTATCATCTCCCTGGAGTCCTGATAATTTATCAGAAACTTCATCCTCTCCCCACTTTGCCAAGATTCCAAGGAAGGGAAAGTCATTGTGTTGGGCAGGTAAAGAATTCTGGGGTTGAATCTGGGGTGGGACTCAAGTCCAGGGCCTTCCACAAAAGCTCATGTGTGTGGAAAAGACTCTTCTTCTCCCCATGATCCCATGATTCCATGATCCCATGATACCCCATCATCATGGAGATTGAACAAGGACTAACTAGTAACTCTTTGTCCCCTCATTGGAAATGGAGGGGAGCAGTTGTCAAGAGTCAACGACCAGATTCCATCCCTGACCTTAGCACTCGGGATCCAACATGTTTATTTCATGAACAGACTAGTCCCATGTCCTGCAGCAGAGCTCAGATCTGCCCAGGGATAAGTCAATGACTTGCCTCCCTGCTAGGCTGCATTAGAAACTAGATGGAAATATTTCCAAGTGCTTTGAGCTCACCACTCCAGTGGTAGCCTTTTTCTGATCTCTCCCTCCACTTTTATTTCCTCTTTACATTGACAGAACAGTCAGTTTTCTGAGAGGATCTTTGGGTGCTTGAACACAAACCGGCATTTGTGGGCCCCATGTCATGAACAGGTTCCAAAGAGCTTCCAGAAGGAATTGGATGGCTTCTGCCCAAATCCCAGAACCCTCTCTCCACTTTCTCTCTCTACTGGCTCTCTCTAGTTCTAAGTACATTAACATGGTGTCTACTTTTCTTTCAAAGAGAATTTTAAATTGTGGAAACTATCTCTCCCTGGAAAAGTGATTCATTTGAACTTCCCCACTCTTGTTTTCATTGCTATAAGAAATAGGGAGGCTTGTAAGAGCCTGATTAGGAGAAGGGAGGGAAGATAGGGCTCCTGACTCATGATGTGACCCTCATCATCTCACTCATTACATCCTCTTATTGCCATCAGAAGTGGGGCAAGGTGACTGGGTCATGTGTTCTAACATTCTCTGCTGCTCACCATCCATCTGGTAGACCTGTAAGCAAGTTGTCAAACACACGTCACTCTCCCCAAATATGCCAGTTCTTTATTTGGTGGGTTAGGAAATGGTGCAGAGGCAAGATGTTAGGAGTTATAAAGGGGGTGTAGAGCCCAGAACTTCATACAGGAGGAAACAGTTTGCCATTTTTCAGACCCCCCCCCCAACACTTTCCTCACAACATGGCTAGAGAGAGCTCCAGTTGGTGATAAGTGTCCTGGCTGTGCTAGGAAGGACTGAAAGCTGAAAGCCAGGAGCTTAAAATGCCAGGGCCACATCTGTTTGGGGGCTGCAGTCACAGGGTGTCAACCATGCCAAGAACATTCCTGGCTTCCTATCTACATGTTCCTCCTGGCTTCAGGTCTTAGTTTATCCTTTGAAACAACTGGCTGTCCACTCCATCCACCTACTAGTCTTCCAGACTTGCCATTGTCCTTGGCTGGTCTATTTGGTTTCCCCAAACTCTGAGAAGCTCAAGCACAATACGTTGCATCTTTCACCACATAAGCTGAACTCCATGAGGAGAACTCATGGGAAGGAAATTATTCATATTTCCAAAAAGAGCCTCAAACTGGTCTTGGGTAGGATTATACCAGTGCATCTATGAGGGCTCCCATCTTGACCAAAGCAGTTTGGAACCACTTACCTTCTTTGGGGGCAGTTTCTCCATGATTTTTGCTTTCATTCTTAAGAGCACTGTTTCTAGAGGATTAAAGCATAACCCCAAGCCCATCCACCTCCATCCTCTGCATCCTTGACCTAGGATGGGATGAAAGGTCTCAACCTTCCTGAAAATGAGGAAGGACAGATGAATCTGGCTGAGAATTCCACATCCTAGAAAGGGGAGCAGAAAACCCTTTCACCCAGATCTGTCCTTAATCCTCTGGGAGTTTTGCTGAGAGTTGAGAACTGAGAGAGAGAGAGAGAGAGAGAGAGAGAGAGAGAGAGAGAGAGAGAGAGACCATGAATGGCCTTAAATGTATAATTTAAGAGGAGAGGTAAATGAGTTACTTATTTTGCTTTTCGTTTTTTGGGACGGTTGGTTTTATTATTATTAATAATATTATAAGTATATTTTAATGATGCTCATTAGGGCTAACAGCAACCAGGTTTGAGAGAATGCAAACAGGAGGCCATAGGCAGGAATGAGGCTGTATTCGTGTCCAAAATATGCCTAGACAACATAACTTGTCAGAGAGGATTATTTCTACTTAGTGGCTCTACCATTCAGAATTGGAGTGGAGAGTGGGGAAAGCAAGCGGTGGGGTGGGGGCGGGGGCGTGGGGGGGCGCATTAGTGCACCAGCTACAGTGGCATTGATGTTGGAGCCACTTCGGAACAGGCTTTTGTTGAGCCTCTCCGTGGATCCGTGCAGAAAGCATGCGCTGTCCCAAATCCGCGGTTACTATGAGAAATGAAGAGCTTCTTTTAAGGTACGTGCCTGCTGCCCTTTGTTTTGTGCCATGTCTGAGCTCCTGGCTGCTTGCTCCAGCTGGCTCAAACAATAAGTTGTAGCTCAGAATCAAGGAACCGTTTTATCTTGGGGGGGTGGGTAGGAGGACAAAAAAAAAAAAAAAAAAGGATCAAGAGAGAGAAGGAAGGAACGAGGGGAAAAGGAAATCAAGCCCAGGAGATGGGGAGAGAAAGAGCCAGCAAGTAAGCCAGAGCAAGGCTAAGAACGCCTGGGTGCGAGTTGTATTTTGCACGGGAGTTGTCTTTGGCCAAAGCCTGGCATGTGTGTGTTGGTGGCTCCGGGTGAGTGGCCCGGTGGAGGTTCTGAAAGGCTCTGACTGGGGCTCTTGGCGTGTCTCTGCCATGTCTCAGCCTCTTTCTTTATCATGCACCCCAGCGTGGAATAATCACCGAAAAAGGAGCTAAGGAGACTCCATATTAAAACTGCCTTCCCAATCGCGCTCTATCTATCTAACCGGGACGTAGCCTCTCTAACTAGTCCCTTCTGGGCTACCTACCAGGTTTGGATCACTTTATCCTGCTTGCCAAAATGTGGAGCTGTTGGAAGGGCTTGTTCTGTTTCTGCATGTTGTCAGGTCCTCGCTCGCTGTGCCTTGAAAGCTCGCCTGTATGTCTCCTGCCTCAGTGCTGGGTTGCTGCTGCCTACCAAGGAATAAGCCACCACTGACCTTTGGGGAAGCAGAGAAAGAATTATGATAGAATAGGCATCGTGCTTTGAAAAATGTCGCCTTTTGTTTATTTGCTAGCAGACATCGTAGCCCCTGAATACATCTTCGGGGCTGACAATAGAAGGGGTGAACAATGGATCTGTCAAACTAGCTTAATGCATGTCTGGGCTTCTTTTTTTTATTATTATTCTTTCTCAACACCCTTTTTATCGGCTATAATCTTGTTTGTATAGACTCTACAGAAAGAAGAGCTTTTAGAACTGCTTGTTGGTGGTATTATGTTTTTTTTTATGAAAAAAAAATTGTGGTTATCTACCGTTATAGAGCTTTTTGCATTTTGCAGGGACGTCAGTTGGATTAAGTTAGAGATTTATTGCTTATCTCTGTTAACTACAGAAAGAAACTTATTGATTGGGACTATTGTAATACCATTATCATTCTGGCAAATACCTTGTTGTCAGGCATGCCTCTGGAGTGTTTCGTGTTTAGGGATTGAAAATTTGTCTAGCTGGGGGGACTTAACGGAATGCCGCATGAAAGAGCAGTTAAGAGGAATTTATCTAATGTGGAAGTAAATTGCGATTTTTTTCCCTTCTCCGCTTCCTCTGGAGGCAGCCAGGTATATAAACAATTTAGAAATCCAAGGAAGAGTGAGAACTTTTGCTCTCATTTTGGTGACGAGCTATTCTTTTCGAGATCATTAAGTTGTTGAGTTAAAGGTCGCCATGAAAAAATATCGAGTGTTGAAATATGATTATAGGCTCATAAAATGTGTGCCTGTGCAGGGAAAATATTTTTTCACGTCTACAAAAATCTCTCATTTTATAACACGAGTGTGATTTCCAAAGTGAAAAGAGTGGGACTTCAAAGAGAGAGAAAGAGAGAGAGGGAGAAAATGGCAAAAGCTGTTTCAAACTTCTCCAATATCAAACATGCTCATTACTACTCTAGCTATAAAAAGAAGTGGCCCTAGAATATCAAATGTCAAGCAGTTTACATAAAAAAAATCATCTCATGATGGTCAATATCATAAAGATTATAACAGATTAAACTTGCCCATGATCTGTTTGGATCTGCTATTTGGGGGGCCAGAGCAACATATTGGAAAATAAGCGAGTTCATAAAGAGACAGGATCTGGTCTTTCAAAACAGAAGGGAAATCATTTTGAAAAGAAAAAATAGATATGAAAAGACATTGTTGATGCATATTTCCTCTTAAATTATCTGTGGCTCCAGTTAGTGATAATTTCACATCAGTGAGGAATCAGATGCATGACAAAAGCATCATCATTAATTGGAAACTATGTTCAAGATTTTAAAAGTGGGAACCTGCATTTCCAATTTCCCAACTCGAGCTGAGGTATTGGGAAGTTATTCCATTCCGATGAATAAAATCAATGTGATGGGCTAAATAATAGGAGTGCTGAAGTAGAGATATATGATTTTATGGACAATATTTTCAGAACCTGGATGAACCAAAAACAGAGCGACTGCCTCATCTTTTTATTCAAGTGACCCATTGTGAATAGAGTAGATTTTTAATGCAGAGTTATTGCTGTGTGCTTCCTTCCAATGGGATGTGAACTGCACATTCCATCCGCTATGCCAATAATTGCTTTTAGGGTGAGCTCATAAAAGGTAATTGCTGCGGCTTTATAGCTGAGGCTGGCCTGGTGTTCCCAGCACACCTAGATTCTGCTTTCCTGGGAAATCTCGATTCCAAAACAAAGCT
>PVKC010017557.1:0-20156 GCA_004027635.1 Crocidura indochinensis | reverse complement strand
TCTAGGTAAGCAATCATCTCAGCAAAAACTCTAGTATTATGAGATAATGGGCATTTCAACAAAGTGAAAATCCCTTTTGGTACAAAATGGGAGAAGAAGGCCTCTGAGTGTTCAGGAAAAGTAAATAGAAATAAGCAAGAATAGCTGAGCAATACTGTGAAGGAAGATAAGGACTTGGTAAATAACTATTAAAACTTGAGGCAGGACAAAAACCAAAAAAAAAAAAAAAAGCCTTAAGGGGTCTGGGAGATAGGATGGAGGTAAGGCGTTTGCCTTTCATGCAAAAGGTCATCGGTTCAAATCCCGGTGCCCCATATGGTCCCCCATGCCAGCCAGGAGCAATTTCTGAGCATGGAGCCAGGAGTAACCCCTGAGCACTGCCGGGTGTGACCCAAAAACCAAAAAAAAAAAAATGGGTAACAGAAGCAATAAAACAAAAAACAGTATCCTTTTTATTTTGCACTAAGGTCCTATACAGAAGCACACATTTCTAACATTTGCTTTCTCAAGGCTGTTATTGTCTTCACTTCCTGTTAAAAATCAAGCTCGTGAGGTCAGACCCATGATATTCCATTAGAAGACTGAAAGCTGTGTATTACAGTACCAGGCAGGAGAGAGGAATCAGACAATAAGTATAATAAGAAAGGATTTATCCACAATGAAATCAACATATGCTATAAGCAATGACCATTGCAGAGATTTCACTATAGCTACATTTAAAATATGCATAGAAGAGAAAGTGTTCCACAAACAAAACATAGTGAGGATACACAGAGGGCAAGCAGAAACAATAAGGACATCTAGTTTTGTCCCAGCCAGTAATCCCTATCTCCAATTTAATTCAAGTCTGCACCACTAGGCACAAAATTAGTTAGCACCATAGAACAGTTTTGAATAAACCTACTTTAAAAACATTCCTTTTGGGCCCGGGAGATAGCATGGAGGTAAGGCGTTTGCCTTTCATGCAAAAGGTCATCGGTTCGAATCCCAGTGCCCCATATGGTCCCCCGTGCCTGCCAGGAGCAATTTCTGAGCATGGAGCCAGGAGTAACCCCTGAGCACTGCCGGGTGTGAACCCCCCCCCCAAAAAAAAACAAAAAAAATTCCTTTTATCCTTCAAATAGGTAAATAGATTTCAAATCTTTGGCCATGTTAATGCATTTCTCTGTATTATGACCAGGATGACATCTCAAGATAATACCATCAAATGCCTAAGCTCTTCAACTATAAAATAACTTGTCAGGACTGTAGTGATAGTGTAGCAGGCAGGGCATTTGTCTGGCATGCTGCTAATCTAGGTTCAATTCCTGGCATCCCATATAGTTCCAGGAGCCAACTAGGAGTGAGTCCTAAGAAATAATCCCTGAGCACTTCTGGATGTGGCCCCCCAGGGTGAATAAATAAAATAGCAAGCAGGGCTGGAGTGATAGTATAGGGCATTTGCCTGGCATTCAGTTGACCTGAGTTTGATCACCAGCACCCAATATAGTTTCCCAAGCCCATCAGCAGTAATTAATGAGTTCAGAACCAAAAGTAACTAACCCCTGAGCACCTCAGGATATGACCCCAAACTAAAAAATAACTTCAATACTATTATAAACTTTTATGTCTCGATTAAAAAATTAAAAATTATTTAAAATTGGGGCCCTCAGAGATAGCACAGCGGCGTTTGCCTTGCAAGCAGCCAATCCAGGACCAAAGGTGGTTGGTTTGAATCCCGGTGTCTCATATGGTCCCCTGTGCCTGCCAGGAGCTATTTCTGAGCAGACAGCCAGGAGTAACCCCTGAGCACCGTCGGGTGTGGCCCAAAAAACCAAAAAAAATTTATTTAAAATTAAAATAAATAAATTATGTATTCCCAGTTAGAGGGGGAATAAGGGAAGCACCAAGACCAAGACTACTAGGTAGTAAGCTGGGTACAAAGGGGACCACATATACTATCAGCCCCGGGGGGGGGGTGGTGGAAGAAGGAGGATATGGGAGGTAGGGCCAGCATGGAGGTGTGGGGAGGACAAATCGGTGATGGGAACCCCCTTGATTTTATGTAAATATGTACCTATAATATTACTGTCAACATATATAAGCCAATACAATCAAAATAAAAATTACATTTAAAAAATAAAAATAAAATAAATAAAATAAAATAATAAGCAACGGTGGTCAGTGTGGGGCAAGAAAAGAATCTTTCAAAAACATAGATGAACTTTAGCATCAGTTCATAAGGATCAATAGCTAGATTTCTTGACCCTAAAACAAATTTAAGGCTAAAGTAAGACCAGCAAGTAGATAAACATGCAGGTAAGTGATTCCTCGGCTAGGCCTCAGCTAGAAAAACTGTGCTGGGCTATTTTCTAGTAATTATGGATAGCCATCAACACATATCCCCCTACTTGCCATGAGCCTTGTCATAGAGAAGGCTGCCATTACTTCTAGAAAGAAAGCTTGGAATTCATCTTTTCATAAAGGTATTTATCCCAAGAAAAGTTAGCCTTCCCCACATCCTCTGCTTTGTACAAGTGATAGTAGGTCTTTCAAAAAGATGTATCTTAATGATCTGCGGCATATAAACCTCAAAATTATCAGAAGCTCGACACAGAGAAGGTAGTTCTATTTACACATCTTTATTGAAGCCGGTGAGAAAACTATGAGATACTGCAATTCAAATACTTTTGCCTAAAGATCTGTGGAAATGAAATCATTTTTGTCTTTTGATATTTTTAGATTTTTTAAATAAACTTATTAAAAGAAAATGCATCGGGCCCGGAGAGATAGCACAGCGGCGTTTGCCTTGCAAGCAGCTGATCCAAGACCAAAGGTGGTTGGTTAGAATTCCGGCGTCCCATATGGTCCCCCGTGCCTGCCAGGAACTATTTCTGAGCAGACAGCCAGGAGTAACCCCTGAGCACTGCCGGGTGTGGCCCAAAAACCAAAAAAAAAAAAAAAAAGAAAGTGCATCATAGTTGACATAAGTGATCATAATACATTTGTTTCAGGATGACAAGAAGCAAAGTTATCAAAATATATAAAGAAAATAGGAGATCTAAAATAAAAAAATAAAGAACTTGGAAAAAGAAAAGGAGAGCTCATTAGAAGATATATTAGTGACAATTATTGTATCAATAAAGTAGTTAATACAATAGCAGATCTTTTTTGTTTTTTTCTCAGGTAGTAGATGGACTAGATGAAAAGAAAGATGTGTGTGTGGCGTTGTTGTTTGCATAGGCACAGGAAAATATGGGAGAATTTGGAAGGAGAAACCTTTGGCCTAAAAACAGGGAGACCTCACTCCTGAAGTATTTTGGCATAAAACCAACTCCAGGCTCCAGGACTACTAAATTGTTGACCCCTTCGACATTCTTTGTATTCCCAGAAACAGTTCTTCACCATCACTGTTGTTGCTGTCTGGTTTCTGTAGTTACAGATCCTAGTTTCTGTACAGGTCCTATGTTGAAGGCTCAGTGGTGTATGGTGTCTTCTGGTTTCGTCTCACCATTAGGTAGCATTGCAGAGAGTCCTGCCCTAAAAGCAGACTGTTGTTGTTTCTAGGTTGTCATTGTGTCATAAGTACCATTTTTGGAGTAAGTCAATGCCATGACGGTGGTGGAGCCTTCCTTGTTAAGAGTTCTTATTCCTGGTGATGGTATAGGAAACCATGTTTGTTTCCGAAGATGGTGTCCACAGTTCAGGGGTGAACGGTCAATGTCGACTGACTGAAGTCAAAGCCAGGTTACTATGCCAGGAGTTCAGGGTGGAAAGTCCCACTGCAGTTTAAAGTGTGTTCCCATGTTCCCATCTCTATTAGATAAGAACTTGTTTGCATATGCATTCTTTTTCCATTTTAATGTGCCTATGCAAAAAAGGAAGAACTACAGGGGATATTATGGTGCATATGGGACTGAGGTATCAAGACGCACAATTCCCATAAACGTTTTCTTATATGCCTAGACTTGTCTACTAGAATTCTGTACTAAACAGATCCCGAGGACGGGGAAAATTGCCACTACATGAGAAGATATTCAGTCACAGATATGCTTATTGGAGGAATGTAATTAAAGAGGTATTCAAAGGAGATTTATGTGTCCTTTTTAAGTCTTTTGAAATAGGCAGGGCAGGGGTAAGATCCCGAACTCGGCTTCAACCTATGAGTTGTTTTTTGGAGTCTAGGGAAGATGTCTCCCAGCAGTCACATATCAGTGAGTGTCCTCAAACACAGGGCTTCTCAGCCACCTAATCCAGTTATCAGTTACGAGAGGAATGGTAAAATCTTGATATCTGGGGTCTGGCAGAGCAGGTTCGACAGTTTTAAATTTTTAACATTTATTTTATTTAAACATCATGGTTTACAAGGTTTTATAGTTATTTTTTCACAGTTACCAAGTTGTTCATAATTGAATCAGTGTACATTTCCCACCAAAACTGTTCTCTCTTCCCCTGCCCTTCTCTATGGCAAATATTTCTCCTTTCCTCTTTCTTTCCCTTCTCCTATCTTTCTCCTTCTTTTTCTTCTTCTTTTCTCCTTTCCCTCATCTTTTCCCTTCTTTCCTTCTTCCTTTTCTTCTTCCTTACTTCTTTCTCCTTTATTCTCCTTCCTTTTTCCTAATTCCTTATTTCCTTTTCTTCCCTTCTTTCTCATTTTCTTCTTTCTTCTTTCTTCCATACTTTATCTTCTTTCCCCTTTCTCCTTCTTACCTTATTCTTTCTTCTTTACTTCTTTTTCCTTTTTCTTCCCTTCTTTCTCCTTTTTTTCTATTCTTTTTTCTTCCTTACTTAATCTTTCTCATTTCTCTTCTTTCCTTCCTTCTTTCTCCTTCCCTTCTTCTTCCTCCTTAACTTCCTTCTCCTCCTTCCTACATTTCCTTGAAAATGAAATCTTAAAACTTTACCAAGGAATAGCACAGAAGATTATGATAAATGGAAGGGCATGATATAGAGCGAGGTCAGTAGGGTGCATTTCCAAATAAAGGTCAATTCTTTCCAGACTAATCTATAAATCCATCTTAAATCAGGCTTCAACAGTCCCTATCATGGAACTGCTGCAGTAAGTTCTCTGGATTTCTGTGGAAAAGAAAATGTACAGAAAAGAGAGCAGCTAAAGAGTAAATGCTATAGAGTAGCTTCCAACTTAACCCCTTGCTTAGAATTTGTCCTAAAACCTCTAGGAGTTTGGGAGGGGGGAATCTTCATGTCAAGGAGATTTTCTCACTCCTAAATCAGAGGCACAAGATCTTCCAGGTTCCAAAGACTGATTCCTGACCCAACCTTTTGGGTTTATCTGCCATTGTGACCGACATTCCCTGGGTGTCAAGTGTGTGTCTCCAAAAGTATTGATGCTCCCTCCTAGCGTCATGCTTTTATTAGGTTCCTGGAAAGCCCAATGGCTCTTATTTTCTAAATTCCTTCACCCTCATCTTTCCTAGTGACATCTGGGTTCTGAATCTCCTGGATATTCAGACTCAGGACCAGCTTTGTCCCTTTTGGGAAAGCTCTCATGACATTCCCTCTAATAGTTCTTCTACTCTGGACCTTTCCTTCCTATACCTTGCCACATACCTATGCCTCTGGCATGTGATTCTCTTCAGTAGAGTTACTGCACCCTATGAGGGGGAGGAAAATGTCAACATTTATTCACAGGGCATTACTTTTGCAGGAACGGAGCTGGGTAGTGGTTAATAATGAAATTTTCTCAAAATATTTATTGGCGGAGCTAGACACACAGCACAGGAGTTAAGATGCTTGCCTTGCATGTAGCCTACAGTGGTTTCTCACCACACAGAGGCCCACAAAGCACTGCCAACAGCGAGTGATCTGACCTGAGACTTCAGATGTGACCTAACCTTCCCCACCCCACCGTCAGATTTATTTGTACTTTTCAGGCTGGAGCATAGCAGGGAAAGAATTTATTTGCCTCGCACACTGCCCACCTAGATTTGAACCTGGTATCCCGTATGGTATCCCGAGCACTACCAGGAATGAAGCCCAAGCACTAGAGTCAAGAGTAACTCTAAGCACCTCCTGGTATGGTCCAAAATTCAAAAAAATACATATATTTATCTGTTGCTTTTAATCTATATTTTTGTTTCACATAAAAATTTCTAGAATGATAAAAGCTGACTTTTAAGCAAACATTTTTTTAGCACTTGGGAGAATTTTTTACTTTATTTGAATTTTAACAGTTAGTATCCATTGCTTCTATTAGCTAAAAACTTTTTTTTTTCTTTTTTGGCCACACCTGGCAGCACTCGCTGATTACTCCTGGCTCTGTGCTCAGAAATCACTCGAGGCAGGCTCTGACAACCATATGGGATGCTGGAAATTGAACTCGGGTTCATCCCGGGTTACCCGCATGCAAGGCAAATGTTCTACCACTGTGTTATCTCTCTGGCCCTCAGCTAAAAAAATATGTTTAAGTTATTGTCCTTTGAAAAAAATAGTGCTAAAAATCAGAACCTCTCTATATATATTTATAAAATATATCAACACTGGGATAACAATGATTGTATTTCCTTTATGTTAGTGACAAAGAAACATAGAAGCTTAGAAAGCTCCCTGACACCTTAGCATTTTCAGGTCATCTGATGCTTCCAAACTTAGCTCATTCTACATTGCCTTAGTTCTCCATCCTTGGTTATTGTTTTTATTATTCTTATTATTATTATTTTATAATTACTAATTATCCTTCAAAATTCTGTGAAGTACATTTTAATTGCTACATGGCAAATTCCACCCACCTACCTGGCAAAAAAAAAAGCCATTCCTACTAAGTTTGGAATAATAGCCTAATTAGAAATGATGCAAACAAACAAGAGGGGAGAGGGTAGAAAAAGCAATGGAAAGAATAACAGAGAGAAATTACTTTCAGCCACTCGGGTCAAGGTTTCTAGAAAGACAAAGATGGCTCTTAGTTCTGAGCAGCTGTCCTACTTCAGAAAGGTGGTGAGGCTCAGGTAATGACCAGCCTGCCATGGTGACGGCATCTCCTCGAATTCGGAGAAGCATAAGGTGGAAGGCGGGACTGTGCGGATTTCCTCATTCTAGGTGCACAGTGATTTTCAACCAAGAAGGAGCAGGACTGTGATTAGTGAAAGAGAAGGCAATGAAAACTGTAGGTGAACATTTTTAGATTTCCTCTCCAGTTTTTGTAAGATTTTGTTCTTAGTGCTACATCTTAATAAAAATAAAACCATGTAGCAATATCATGCCACTGAGGTTCTTAGATATACAAACGCTTGTTCTCATTTTTATAGCTATTATGAAATCAGGGCAAATCTCACCTTAAACATTAATAAGTGACACTCTACATGCATAATTGCATTGTTCATCTTTTCATAATCCTTAATTCCCCTGCAAGTACTAACCTGAGCACTCCTTGTTGCCCAGCTGTTTCAAATAATTGCTTGCTGTCCTACTGAGAAAACTTCCACAGCAAGCCAAGAAGTGCAACTTCATTCTCAGGGCCACAGAATCAGAAGTGGCCTTTACGCAGATTGTAGTCTTTTCTTTACCCATTTGAACAATAATAACTCATTGGGTGGGTTAGGGACGAGAAGGATTAGAAAATTTCCATTAGAACCCCCCAGAGTTCTTCAGGAATATGACCAAGATTTTGCTACCGACTGAAACAACAAATAGCATGTGTCTTTCCTTTAGCAGGTCTTATTTTTTTCATGGACTGTTCTTCCAGCAACTTTTAAGAGATGCTTTCCCTTGAAATATGGCGTCACATAACAGGCCCATCTGAGATGGCAGTTTTGCACACAAATTCAGTGTATTCAGAGTCAGAAAAACATTTTTGTTTTTTTTCCCCTAGGGCTAATCACATTAATAAACTACCACAACATCTCTGTGTGTTACCACCACTGCAAGGGAGCAAAACTTCTTAGAGACAGGGCACTCGAATTCTTGAAAAGGCTTTGATATCTATAGTAAATTTAAAAAATGTAGTAAAGGGGTTAGAGCAATAGCACAACGGTAGAGTGTTTGCCTTGCATGCCGCTGACCCAGGACGTACCTGGGTTCAATCACTCAGAGTCACATATGGTCCCCCCCCAACCCCGAACCAGGAGCGATTTTTCAGCACATAGCCAGGAGTAATCCCTGAGCATTACAGCATGTGGCCCCAAATCAAAAACAAACTAACAAAAAAAGCAATAAATGTCTATTCAAACTGAATTTTTTTTACTTTTTGTTTGATGAATGTGGTGGCACAGTCGGTGGCACTTAGAGCTTACTCCTGGCTCTGCGCTCAGAAATCATCCTGGAAGTGCTGGTGGGACCATATGGAATGCCAGGAATTGAACCCAGGTGTCCATGTGGAAGGTAAACACCCTCCCCACTGTATTATCTCTCTAGCCCCCACGTTTGACTTTTTTTTTAAGCTATCCCTTTGGAATAACATCTGACCTTTCTAACTCCTTCAAATCTAAATTAATTTCTTATTGAAAGATGAAAGTTTTCCTTTAAGTCAAATACCACAGTTGAAAAGCAGCCTCTGAAGACTCCTACTGACATAAACAGCCTGGAGAAAGTGTAAGAATGCAATATATTGAAACCTATTAAAAGTTTTAATTCTGAAGAACAGCTGAATATATTCCTTAAGTAGTCATGTCCCATATCTGAACTCAAAGGCTCATGAGAAATGTAGGAATCATTCAAAACATTGGGTATTTTTGTAAAACAGAAAAGCCAAACCAGGGGCAGGAGAGGTGGCGCTAGAGGTACGGTGTCTGCCTTGCAAGCGCTAGCCAAGGAAGGACTGCGGTTCGATCCCCCGGAGTCCCATATGGTCCCCCAAGCCAGGAACGATTTCTGAGCGCTTAGCCAGGAGTAACCCCTGAGCATCAAATGGGTATGCCCCCCCCAAAAAAACAAAAAACAAATAAAGAAAAAAAAGCCAAACCCTGAGGCTCAATCAAACAAAAGCTGAGCCCCCAAGAAGGGGCTGGAAAGAAGCAATAGCTTAATATATGGTGAGATAACCATTCTCTTGAAAATTAAAGAGGGTTTCCTTATCCTGTGTAGAAAAAAGGATTTAAATGGCAAAGTCTGATGAAATATCAATTATCTGAAATGGTGTGTGTGTGTGTGTGTCAGAGAGAGAGAGAGAGAGAGAGAGCGAGAGAGAGGGTGAGAGAGAGAGGGTGAGAGAGAGAGGGTGAGAGAGAGAGGGTGAGAGAGAGGGTGAGAGAGAGAGGGAGAGAGAGAGAGAGAGAGAGAGAGAGAGATATGATACTTTGTGAAATCCTACTCCTGCTTAGAATTTTGCTGGTCACTACAATCACAAGTCAGTTTTTGCTTTGCTTTTGAGTCCACTCAAAGGGACCAAACCTGGGGAATCCTATTTCAACCTTCTCTACACTTTCCATTAGTTCTCTCTTAGGACATGTTGCTAAAATCAAGTTTCTCATCCAAGTTTAGCTACGTTTTCTGTCCTTAGACATCCAAGATAAGTACGTTTCCTGGCAAATGAAAGAGTGTGAAGGGGAATGACTTTAATTAAAATACAGAACCTGAAAGTGACTTGAAAGTACTCTACTAGGTAATAGGTTTGCTCTGTCATTAGCTCTGAGGGTCTTCATTGAACCAATCATGTCAATGACAGAATAAGAAGTCCTGGGGCCTGGGAGATAGCATGGAGGTAAGGCGTTTGCCTTTCATGCAAAAGGTCATCGGTTCGAATCCCGGTGCCCCATATGGTCCCCCGTGCCTGCCAGGAGCAATTTCTGAGCATGGAGCCAGGAGTAACCCCTGAGCACTGCCGGGTGTGACCCAAAAACCAAAAAAAAAAAAAAAAAGAATAAGAAGTTCTTTCTTTGCCAGCTTTTCTGGCAAACAGTCCTGGGGTCTGTTGAAATGTGAATCTTACTACAATGCCTACATGTGGAGATAGCAAGTAAAAATGGTTACTACACTCAAGGAGCATTCAAAAAGAACTATGATATTTTCAAAATGTTACGGGCTATTTATCTTTTTATAATAATGACATTTTGGACACAAAAATCACTACTTTGCAATAGGAATACCTGAAAGTCAGTCTGCCTCTCTCAACATGTCAGTGCTTCTGTCATGCCCCCCGGGAAGAGGAAAACATTTTTGCACCCCACACACAACTGTAAGTATTATCTTTATTAAAAAAAACTTTAACCTGCAAAACAAAAATATATAAAATAATTTGAGCTGATTTTTTAATCAGAGTTGATGTCTGGATTAATGGCTACAATGAGCACGTTTTGCAATGCATAGCTTTTCGAAGGGGGGTTAAAGCAGGACTCAGCAACTCTCAGCTCCAGAGACATACAGAGACATAAACACGGGACTTAGCTTGTTATGGCAGTGTTTGCCGAGGTCAAACACGCCCCCTTTATGGAGCCTTGTGCCCCCCCCTGAGGGCGCACCCAACTATTTGAGAAGCACTGATATGTTTAGAAAGCATGGGTGCTTCTTATTTCATTAAATCACTCCATCTGAAATTGGACACAGTATGCTATCACACAGGTCTTCTTTTAGCATAATGCTCTCCATAAGTGCTGACATTCATTCTTTGTTTGTTTGGTTGGTTGGTTTTTGGGCAACAGCCATTTGCCCAAACACTAACTCCTAATCCTAACCTGGCTATTTGCTCAGAAATTACTCCTGGCTTGGGAGACCATATGGGACACTGGGGGATTGAAACATGACTCATCCAAGGTTAGTGCGTGCAAGGCAGATGCCCTACTGCTTGCATCACCTCTCTGGCTTCATTTTAGTCCTCTCTTTCATTTCCCCTCATCAAGGCATTTACCTATGATAGTCAAAATCGCCTGGGTGGTGTCATTCTACAATCTAAGAATATAGAGATCACACAAACATTTTACAGTCAACTTTGGGAGAGATCACAACCACAACACTCTCTTGGAACCAACAGTCATTATCACAGAAATAAGGCAATTAACTTTCTTGGCTAGTAGGAGAGCTTAATGAGCAGAAATGCCTTCACTTGCCTGTGGTTGAGATCCTTGCATGATGTGGTCCAGCAGCCAATCGAAAGTTCCCCAAAGCACCCCCCCCCACCAATGATATGTCCCAAAGAATCTTTGGGAGGCACAGCATCCTTGCTGAATAATGTGCCATATAACTGGAAAACTAAAGCTTCCAGTTCATAGTGGTGACGGAGCCCTTTCAGGGAAAGGAAAGCAAGAATCTGTAGAATGAAAGCTTTGCAAATGCCTCCTTACAAAGGGGGAGGAGGGGATTACACACACAATACAAGCATTTTCTCTCTCACACACATATGTACACCCACAGACTCACAGACTCAGACACACAGACACACACACACACCATACTGTTCTGATTTTAATTCACCCAGAGCATAAACAACTGACAAGAGAGCACATTAGCAAGCTCCTCTGAGGCTTGATTAAAGGCAGTTTGCACTTTCACTAAAATCTCCATGGTTGCCACATTCTCTGACACATTCTCTACCCTGTCATTTTGTTCCTTGATTCAACAACACTCAGAGACCTTCATCCCCAGGGCCATGATCCTGGCTCACAAAAACCCACATTATGTCCCCAATTCTGGTTCGTTCTAGACGCTCTGCTTGTGCATTTTGATTTTTCAGTGTGCCTTTTAAGTTGCTCAGCAAGCTGACAAATGGAAAGAGGGAGTGACAGGTTGGCTGATGGGGAGTGAACGAAGGTGTCCGGTTCTCCCTGGCTGACTGGAGTTTTTCAAGACAGTTCTTAAATGACTTCCTAGATCAATGCAATGTGATGTATGAAAAGGGACAGGAACAGTGGATGTTCTCCTGATGATTGTTTTAGACAGCTCACCATTTCTGTTGAATTCACAGAAATAATCCCTCCACCCACCCTTTGCCCCTTTGTTCAACAAAACAGAACCCAGCTATATTGCAAGGCAGCTGGGAAGAAGCTAAAGATTTCATTGAGTAGCCTATTTAAAATTATAGAGAGACATAATGAACTTGATTGTGTTATGAGGGTTTAACCCTGACTGATCTAGGGATATCAGTGACATGTAAATATAACATACTATAGAGGGTAGTGGAAGATCATTTGGGGGGGGAGCACACCCAGCTGTGCTCAGGACTTACTCCTGGCTCTATGCTCAGAAATCATTCCTGGTGGGTTCAGGGGATCATGTGTATCATATGAGGTTCTAGGGCTCAAACCCATTCAGACATGTGCAAGGCAATAGCCCTACCTACTGTACAATCATTCAGATAGTTTATTTTTTAAGCATTTCAAGGAAAATCCCTTGTTTGACAGGCAGGATATGGTTCCATCCACCATAAGGGCTGGAGTAGAGATGAATTGGTAGAGATAGAAAATCAGTCTCATGGCTCCTATGTGGGATTTGGTATGGAGCAAAAAGACAGAGTGGGGAGAGGGTTTGGAAGTAGATTCTTCTCAGCCCCTTGGAGACATGTGGTCCTAAGGGAAATTGTGAACACTATTTCATGGCAGAGGCCAACATGTGCAAACACTCATGTAAGCTCAGGATTTCCTGAACCACTGACCACTGTCTCAACTCAATTCTACTTCCACACCTCAGTGCTCCAGCCCAACACTGACCTCCCAGGTATACACAAGGCAGCATTTTTGTGTGATGCCTGTGTGATGCCAAGAAACCACTAAAAATTATTATTTCAAGAAAGAAATCCAGGGGCCAAAGTGATAGCACAGCAGTACGGTGTTTACCTTGCACGTAGCTGACCCAGGATGGACCTGGGTTCCATCCCCAGGATCCAGTACGGACCCCCCAGCTAGGAGCAATTTCTGAGCACATGGCCAGGAATAATCCCTGAGCATCACCTGGTGTGGCCCAAAAACCAAAAGAAAAGAAAAAAGAAAATTAAAATGAAAAGAAAAAGAAAAAGAAAAAAGAAACACAAAGACAGAAAACATGAGAAGGCACAAAATTGCAAACAATCTGGGAAATCTACAAAAATCTCAGAGCCATATGCATGAGACCATGGAATCATCCTGGATTCCCAGGGTACAGAAAGTCTCAGTGGTATCAGAACTATAACTTTCCCTTCTCCCACTACTTATATACCTCTCTACTTCTGGGTCTGTTTTGTGTACAGGAAGATAGTTACGTACATGCAGACTATCAAAAATTAACAAAATTAATTGGAGGTAGTTTCTGGTTTCTGCTCCCCCGAATATACACACATAATTGGGGTTTGAGGGTCTTCGTTTCCTTCCTTTCAAAGGAAGTGTTCATTTTTAAATAAACCTGCCTTTTAAAGCTGGACGAGTGGGAGTGGAGAGCAAGAACAGGGCGTAGGGTGTTTGCCTAACTTGCCTGATTGAATTCTGTCCCAAGCACTGCGTTTGGTCTACCAGTCATGATTCCTAAGCACAAAGTCAGGAATAAGCCCTGAGCACATGCAGGTGTTCCCTCCAATTCACCTCCCACCCTCCAAAAAATACACTGACCCTGGATTGGATCCATAGCATGAGAAAACAGCAAATATCTATAAACCAATATGGAAAGTGATCATTAGTACTTGATAGTGGCCAGCATGTAGCATAGCCATCAGCCCTTGTCAGACAGTAGCCAGTGAGTATCTGCAAGCCAAAACTCACTCTTACTCGTAGGTGTGTGTGCACAAAGAATGAGGGGAGTTGTATCACTCAATCCTTCAGCCTATGAACATGTGTTTGAGGAGCCCCTGAATACACCGAATTTCCAAAGCAAGTGCCTAAAGTGATTTTTCAATGGATCCAATTAACAGCCAAGTAAAAATGTTTCTATACCAAGAATAATCTCCCATTAAACGTTTGTTTTTAGCCATCTAAATTTAGCCAGCGGGGATTCTT
Source organism: Crocidura indochinensis (assembly GCA_004027635.1). NCBI lineage: Eukaryota > Metazoa > Chordata > Mammalia > Eulipotyphla > Soricidae > Crocidura > Crocidura indochinensis. The sequence goes on along the minus strand of PVKC010017557.1, from coordinate 6,330 downwards.
TTTATAGATGCTATTTTATTCACCCTTTAAAAAGGAATTTGATTTTCATGTGAAACCTGCATTTCATCAAAGCTGGGACATGGTGTCCTTGGCTTACTGATTCACTGGAAATCGAACACCTTCACTGCTGAATGCTTAGCAGGTAGCAAGACAAGCAAATGGCAGGAAATGAGCTTGACGTTGGAAAGGCTAAATCCCAGGCTCCTATCTGCACTGCTCGGCCAATGGGCAATCGTAGGCTCAACCTTACGCTCCATCTTGCATCGTTACAAGTATGATCGCCATGGTCCGTGACAGCATCTCTGCATAATGCAAACAAGAAAGGAGAGAATGGAGAACAAGAACAAGCCAAATCTTCTTTTCTTAGAGTCTTCAGTGAGATCATGTATTTACTGTTTTGAACAATCTTACATTGGTGGTTTATAAGAAAAATTCTTGTAGCTCAGTTTATGCCATTGTCAACTTTTTGTGTCAAAGTTACTATCTAAGATCTCAGTTCTGCTAACATAGCCCCACAGGACTCACTCTATCCCAAGCCATCATAAATGTTCTGGAATTTAATAAATGTCTAGAGATGTTTCCACAAAAGTGTGTTAAACACCTGAATACTAAATGTAAAAGAGAAATTCGGAAAACTTCCTACATGATTAAAAAAATAAATAAATAACCTCTCATAGTATTACCTAAATTCTGCCTTGGTCTTTGTGTTCTCTCTCTAGGAAATCTGTTCTGATGATGTTTGCTACTCAGTAAAGCCTCTAAGATTCGGAGCCATAAATGCACTGTCCAGTTTTGTGCAGTGAATCTGGATCCAGGCACTAGGAGTAGAGCAGTATTATTTGACTTTGTTTTATCGGGGCCAGATCTGGGGCCCTGATATTTCTCCGTAGCTCCTTTCTGGATACTCTCTCCTTTATCCCTTACTGCTGGGTGTCCCTGCCTCAGACCTTCTCCCTCTCCCTCTCCCTCTCCCTCTCTCCCTCTTTCTTTTTCCCTCTTCCCTCTCTCTTCTTCCCTCTCTCCCTCTCTTTTTCCCTCTCACCCTCTCTCTCTTTTCCCCTCTCTCCCTCTCTCTTTTTCCCTCTCTCCCTCTCTCTTTTTCCCTCTCTCCCTCTCTCTTTTTCCCTCTCTCTCCCTCTCACTTTCTCTCTCTCCCTCTCTCTTTCTCTAACTCTCTCTCTGTCTATCTCAATCTCTCTCTTTGTCTTGTTTTGTTTTTGTTTTCAGCCATACCCGGTGACACTCAGTGGTTACTCCTGGCTAAGTGCTCAGAAATTGCTCCTGGCTTGGGGAGACCATATGTGTTGCAAGGCAGACTCCTTACAGCCTGCACCACCACTCCTGCCCCATCACTCTCTCTCTCTCTTTCTCTCTCCTTCCATCCATCTCATCATTTTAAATGCCATTGATTTATGAAAAGCAATACCCACATACATCTCATTCTAGAACATTCACCCAAATTTCTCTCTGCATCTCTACTTTGGAAATTCAGTGGGAAGCTCATACACTCCAAGTTTGGTCTTTGTTCTCCCACCTACCCATTTTCCACCTACACACTTCTACTCTAATCCAGTTGATAACAACTCCAAATATCAAGTCCATTCCACCACAAACCTTGTTCTCGCTCTTTCTCTTATAGACAGCCCATATCCCTGGTAGCAGGAAGTCCTACATTCAAACTCTGGCCACACCCCCTGCCACATTTCAGGCTATGGCCACTGCTTGCCTATGTAGCTGAAATTGTCTGTACCCTTCCTCCCACTTCTTCTATTCCTCTCCTGTCTCTTCTCAACAGTGTAACCAAATTACCCCTTACAATGATAGTCATATCGTCTCTTCTCTGGGAAAAACCTGGCAAGGTCACCCATTTCAATTCCAGAAAAATGAGAGACTTCATGCATTTAGGTACTTTTAGATAGACAAGTTACTACATGGTTTGACTCTGGGCTACTCCTGTGACCTCACCCTCTATTGTTCTCTTCCTTTGCTGGCTTTGGACTGCAAACATTCCAGGCATGCTCCTACACAGAGGCCTTTGTCTTAGCTTGACCTCCTGTGGACTGAGCCTCATCCTGATTCTGAGAGGCCTATTCTCCTATTGCCATCCTGCCCTTACTTCTAGCCCTTCTCCAACCTTCTCTCAACCCGTGTGATCTGCCCACCACTATTGCTGATTTTTCTCAGCCTGTTTTCTAGAATGTATTCTCACATCATCTAACAGGTTACCCACTTGTCATTTTCATATCTACTGCTTATTCTCTCTTATTCCCTGCTTAGAAGGTAGGCCTCGCCAAGAAGTTCATGGATATTGGTCTCCTTTGTTCATAGATGTGTCCTCTGATACTGGTGGTAGGAGAAAATGCTTAACATAAATACTATATCAAAACAATGACAAAGACAGTGAATCATTGGAGGAGTGGGTTAAATCTAGTGGTGCTCAAGGACTATTCCTGATTCTATGGTCAAGAGAAAGCCCCGGTGGTATTCAGGAACCATATGTGGTGTCAGAGATTGAACTAGGGTGAGAAGAATGCAAAATGAGTAAACCCCCTCCCACCACCATACTAAACTCCCTGGTCCCACAAGGAATCATTTTTTAACAAATGAATAATGTGGAGACAGGATATATGCAGAAATGGAGCTGAGAAAAATATAGCTGAAATGACTATAAAGATTTCAGGGAGGCTTCTTGGCCCAAAGGACAATTCCAACGTATGCCAAGACATGCCCATCCTCCCTGGCCATTACTCTCCCTTTATAGTTCAGAAGAATAAAGTGCACACTGATTCAGAGAGGTCAGCAGGAGCTCAGAGAAAAATTGGGTCAGGACTTGACATGAAAAAATGAGGGAGGCAAGAGATAGAATAATCAAGTTGAAAGGGTATTGGGGTTTGAAGAAGTCAGCTAATGTTCATTTCCCATCCAAAAAATTAAAAGGAAATAGCTCTTGTCACCAGGTATCATCCACGCAATGACATAGAATGAATAATCATGAGATTGGAAATCAGAGAGCAGAACCCAAATCCTAGTTTTCGTCTGTAGTAGCTTGACAACACACCCTTTCACATCTATTCTAAATACTGAGTAAAGCAATAATAAACACATACACAAACACAAACATAAGCACACTCTGAATCTAAAAGAAAATGCTCTTGAAAATAGAAGGAATGGGATCCGGGAGATAGCATGGAGGTAAGGCATTTGCCTTTCACGCAAAAGGTCATCGGTTCGAATCCCGGTGCCCCACATGGTCCCCCGTGCCTGCCAGGAGCAATTTCTGAGCATGGAGCCAGGAGTAACCCCTGAGCACTGTCGGGTGTGACCCAAAAACCACACACAAAAAAAAGAAAATAGAAGGGATGTTGCTGCTTTTTATCTGAGAAAAGATGAGATTACAAAGTGTAAAAGTGGAACCATCAGATAGCACATTGGTAGGGCATTTGCCTTGCCTGTAGAAGGACGGTGGTTCGAATCCCATCATCCCATAAGGTCCCCCAAGCCTGCTGGGGGCCATTTCTGAGCTTAGAGTCAGGAGTAGCCCTGAGCACTGCTGGGTGTCACCCAAAAAAAAAACAAAAAACAAACAAACAAAAATAGTGTAAATGTTTTTACACTTACACAGTACTGAGTTATCACATCATACCCACCACCCAAATACCACTATCACTTCATTACAGACCATTGGGCCATTGGGCCATTTAGGTATACACACACACACACACACACACACACACACACACACACACACACACACACACACAGACTCTGGTCAGAGTCTGAAGGAGTGTTTGCTACTTCAAATATAAATACCGTCTTGAATATTTTGAAAATGTTCTTATTTCAAAGAGCAGGATAAGTATAACTGGGTTCGAGGAAGGCAATCTGGTGGAGAGTGTAGTGTTGCAATGTTGTCTGCAGCAAAAACTCTATTGTTAGCAGCATTATAGATCATGGTACCTAAAATTTTATCCCCCAAAATTTAAGAGCATGAGTCACATTTATTGAAAATACAAGACTATAACACTAGGAAACACAAAAGGAGCCTTAACAGTATTCAGTTAGACCCATTTCCTGGGGGGGCCCCATGATTCAGGGGCCTCAGAACCTTGTAATCCATCTTCACTGCACAGGCAAAGCAAGTAGGTTCAAGGCTTTTGTTTGTTTTTGTTTGTTTGTTTTGGGGTCATGCCTGGGTCACTCCTGGCTCTGTACCCAGAAATTGCTCCTGGCAGGCTCAGGGGACCATATGGGATTCCAGGGATCAAACATGCGCTGGCTACATGCAAGGCAAATGCCCTACCCACTGTATTTTTGCTCCAGCCCCAGTTCAAAGTTTTTTGTTGTCAATTTTCTCATATAAACAAAGTTTTAGATACTCAGGGACTAGCTTGTGTGCAGTCTTCCAAAACTTGTATGGGATATTTCACTTTCAGAGTAGCTATAGACAAATGATCCTCCCAAACCTCCTTCCTTCCCTGTCTCCTTTCCTTTGGATGGTTGACTACAAAACCATCACAATGTGGTTTTTAGAATCACTGGCCCAGTTGGGAGGGGAGAAGGGGTACCAAGGAGTTCATTCAAAGAAACCAGACAATACCAAGTGCACACTTCATGACTGCATTAGGAGTATAACACTCAGCAAAACTAATGCATAAAGTGAGAAGTCAAGGTCAGAAGTGAGTTTGGTGGGGACAGCAATTAGGAGCACCTGGAAAGAAACTGGAGCGTGGAAGAACAGTGACTAGTTATGTTCTCTCTTCATCTGGGAGCATAATAAAGTATTTTTCCATATATTTGCTTTCCTTTATTTGAAAAAAAAAAAGTGAGGTGCTTTTGAAGGAACAGGCTTTATTTCAGCATCAGCAAGCCAAAAAGTCAATTACACAAATGAATATTGTGTTCAGGCCATTCCAAAATTCAGTATGCAGCCTAAAGAAAGAGCCTAACAATAATAACAAGAACAACAAAAAAATGGAAAAATCTATTATATCAATACACTTTTAAAATTTAGCACGAAGGCCTAGACTATCCTATCAAATTATTCAAACATCTCTAATAGCAACTCTCAAATATACACATTTATATGGCAGCTCTTGCCTACTAAAATACTGAATATAAACAATACATGCATTTCATTAGCATTTTAATTGTTTGGCAATGTCCAAACATGATGTGAGTGTTTAAGGGAAAATTTATAAAAATAGAGATTATAATAATTCAGATAGGTCATAGATGTCTGTTAAGCCTTTCTCTGCCCCACCTTGATGAGATATAGATGCCTTTCTCCACCCCACCTTGATCTGGAATTTCACCTTGAGACATCAGTGGCCTGCTGTCCATCAGCCAACATCCCTCCTAAGAGGAACTTGACATATTTGGGCAAAAGAATGGATTCACTTTGAGACGTCAAAGGCCTGCCCTGGTAACCATCCACCAACATCCCTCCTAAGAGGAACTTGACATATTTGGGCAAAATAATGAACTTCTGCTGGTCCCTCCTAAGGTTCTCATCTTTTTTGAAAAAGGACAAGCTCACCATCTGAGTGAACATTGTGTTTAAACCTGGACTAGGGATTGGTGCATTTTACAAGCCCTACTTTCCATATTGACCCTCCTCCTAAAGTTCCTTAAACCTGTAAAAGACACCTTCCTAGATTACCTGGGGCTTCCTGTTTCAGTCTTTATGGCACATTCCGGCGCCCCAGCTAGCTGGACAATAAATCTGATCTTACTAATTGCATTCTCCAAAGATTCTCGTGGTCTTTATTTGAGGTAATGGGCTTTCTCAGATCCCTGACAAGTTTTAAGGAGAAATTGAATTGTAATAGATCATCTGAGGGAAACTGTGGATAGGACAGTCTCTAGCTAGACTAGATCTTAATAGAGTATGATACAGAGAACCCTCAGTATGAGGAGTGGTCGCTTCTGCCACTGATGAACCATAGGCTTCATACAAATCACAAGAGAAGAAAGAGCAAAGATAAACTCACCAAACAGATAATTTTAAATCCTCCTCTTTTCCCTGAAGGAGGAGTAAGAGTCAAGAAATCAAAATATGGGGCCGTTCCATCCCCAACAAAAGAAGGCACCAGAGATGGGCGTCTAAAGGTCTTTCTTCATTTCATTCCTATAGCAAAAGATGACTTTTTCTGATGTAGTTCTTACTAAAATAACAGTGTGAGGGGGCCCGGGAGATAGCATGGAGGTAAGGCGTTTGCCTTTCATGCAAAAGGTCATTGGTTCTAATCCCGGTGCCCCATATGGTCCTCCGTGCCTGCCAGGAGCAATTTCTGAGCATGGAGCCAGGAGTAACCCCTGAGCACTGCTGGG